>MU385958.1:0-101766 GCA_022497145.1 Rostrohypoxylon terebratum
ATTGATTACACTTGACCTCTACAATTACTGTTACCTTAAAATCAAGACCCCCTTATGAAGCTATACTTACTAAGCCTAAGTATAGGTTCGTCACAGATACAACAAATAAAGTCGACAAGGTGTCGTTCGCCAGACCAGAATCGGCCTCTGATCATCATTGCCCACTCCATGGGTGGTCTAGTGTCACGTCTGGCCATGAGCAGGCTCCAGAGCCGGCCACAGAGATTCAGCTGCGTACCTATAGATCTTAGTCAGTGCGGTCTACTTTTCCTCAGTACACCTCATTACGGATCCCAATCAGCTGATTGGAACGACTTCTGGCTCCGTCTTGGGAAACTAGCCTTTGGCATACGAAAAGATATCGTTGATTATCTGAAAACGTTCCACTTATCTATAATCGACGTGATGGAAACATGGAATGAGATGGTCCAGAAGCCGATAATTAGGTGCCTTTGTGAAGCTGAAAGGACCATGATAAATCATACCAATATCGGAGTTCAAGTGGTGAGTCCTCCGTCGGCTGGATTTCTTGATCAAGTTGCACAAAAGGTTTTACGAACAGATCATCATACTATCTGTAAGTTTCAAGGCCTACATGAAACGTCATTTGAAATAGTGAAAGAAAATTTGGAATACATAAGGAGGGAGTTGAACAGACGAAGGATCGAACAGCCAAACGTCGAGAGACATATTGTATGACCACTGTATAAATCCTCGATGCTCTGGAGAAAAGGCTAATGCTTCATAGGCCAGGCAAATTGGAGACATTACTCTGGAACCAAGAGCGCCCTTATCCCCAACCAGAAAATATTTCTTTCTTAATGGTCAGGAATCCCGCGACCCAGGGTAGCTCGTCGGCAATTCAGAAGTCATTGAATCCATGACCGATGCTCTTCAAGGATCTCCAGAGCCTATTGACAGAAGACGCTTTGTTTGTCTATCTGGTGTTGGTGGCAGTGGGTGAGAGCAGCCCCAAACTCCAAAAAATAGAGATAATAACTACCCAAGTACTAACAAAGGTCCAAGGAAAACTGAAGTAACTTATGAAATAGCAAGGAGGCTCAAGGCCCATCAAAATGTGTTCATGTTACACGCATCAGACCCAAAACATCTACAGAACTCTTATATTGGCCTTTCATTCATCATTGGTCATGACTCATTGACGCATCGATATTCTCGGTACCAAGAGGCACTTAGGATCTGGGATTCTCTTGATGGTGCTGGGCGGATAGAGGCGATTAAGCAATGGCTTGGCTGCGAAGAAAATGCCGACTCTGTCCTGATATTTGATGACGTTGATGGGCTCGGGGACCTTGATACAATCCAACGGTCTCTTCCAAGTATGAATAGATGCTTAGTCTATTCAACTAGGGACCCGTTTTTGCCCGAGACGCCAGAGTTTAAAGCTCTGTCAATCCCGATTCCAAAGTTGACGCTACAAGAATCAGGAACGCTTTTACGGCAATGACTTGGAGAAGGCTGTGATATTACGGACGAACAAGTACATCGCATCATTGCCATCTCCTGTCACCACCCATTGACAATCCTAGTAATAGCACATCTTATACGACATAAACCAAAGTTTATATACACAGCAATGGGTTATGCTACTGTTGCCGATGGGTTGGTCGATCAACTTAGCCACTACGACTGGGAAACTCGGAGAGAAGTGCTGAGCATGAGATTTCCTGGGCCATTCTCGCTTTTACAACTCTTTGAAAAGTCATTAAATCGGCTACCTGTGGAGATTCGACCAGATATCGAGCAGCTGACAACAGCTATCGCCTTCATATCGCCTCCCCTCGGATTATTGTCTCGGATTCCGGTTCACTTTTTCCAAAAGCACTGCTGGTTGGACAAGCGAAGTAATTTCGGGGACTTTCCTCAATATGAAATATTACTGAGCTCGTCTTTAACAAAACTTTCCCAGCTTTTTTCGGCCCTGAAAAGTGTCTCTCTTCTTGACGATAGCCCGTCCAATGACGGATCGTTCATTCACCCAATCTGGCTGGAATGTGCTAGTCATCGCTGTGGAAAGGCTGAAAGGATTTCCTGGCTTCGACAGTTGCTTCTTATCAGCTTCATCATCATCTCTAGCAAGGATAGAGTCGACCCTACTTGGAAATTGTATCTTGATAACATTAGGATTCATGTCCGGGTTTCGGGTCTTTCTGTTGCGGACATGAACTTGGGACCCGATGTTGAGGGATGGTATCACCGGTTAGATGGGTAGAAGTGTATCTACCTACTATATGAACTGAGGGATAAATCTTAGGTGCATCAGTTACTTTCGCGGGGTTGGCCAATAGATATAAAATTCGTTTGGCTGTTAATGGAACTTGATAAGTGGCTGATCAATACAGACCAGTACGTGACGACGAAATATTCATAGCTCGCCCCCTTTTGACTGATAGTACACAATGATTACAGAAGTACAGTCGGTCGAGTTCTTCCAATCCCACCTTGGAGCCAACGAACCCATAAATGTATCAGAACTCCTAAATAACGCCAGGCCATGCCAATCGAGTGAAGATGCTCTCCCCTTATATTTTCGGGTATAATGGGTTGCGAGTGCCTCCGGTAACACTCTACTCATCCCATGGTTGATCGTGATTATTTCGTTTTTAGCAGAAACCGGAATTATTACCGATCCTTATACACCTTAGGCTTCCACCCTTCCTTTATCTCTGCCTCTTGCACGGCCTTCTCGATCAATGGTTTAACCTCGGCTTCTATTCGTTCCCTCGCTCTTAAGATCTTACTCTGTAGATAGAAGCTACCTCCCTTCTGCGGATCATTCTGGTCGAAGAGTTTTTTGAATCGAGACAAGACCTCCTCCATATTCGCTTTGCCTCCCTGAGGCGGCTTGACGTTGAGGATCTTGCAGGCTTCATCTAGAGTCATACCGCTGGAGAGGCTTGCTCGGGCTGACGGCGCATTGGGGTTGATTTTCGCTTGCGCACGAGCGTAGTTGGAAGAAGCTTGTGCTTGCTTGTAAGCTTCGGCAAAGGCACGTCCAAGTACTCGGCTGCCTATTAGGACGATCTGGGTTACGATGCGGTGCGCCTAGGAAGATTGTTAGTGGATTGTAGCGGAGAATGATTGTCGCGCATCGCCGGATTCAATCAGACGTAAAATTTCTAGGACTAGACGTACCATTGTTTTTGTTCTTTTGAATGAACAAACTAACGTCACAGAAGCCTATATTCTCAATGAATATGTGGTCCAGTATGTCAGGACCGGATATGAAAGGGCGAGAGATTTCCTTTGGAAATGCGTTGAGAGAAAAGGAAGTCGTCGCAGGTTGAAAATTGTCGCGATAAAGGTTCGATTAGAAGAACATGTCGGAATTGGTGCACCGGCATTCCGGCATTGTAAATGTGGTGGGGTTGGACCTATTACATAAGTTCTAACACTGCACTGGAGTGGATCCATCACCGTCTTTTTCTCAATTCCAGCCACCGCCACACTTGTCATGCAACGGTAGCCACATTATCAGCCACATAATACAGGGGAAGCTGCAACCAAAGAAGGTTTACGTATTTCCAGAGTGTGAAGACAGATTCATTTTTGGCGACTTCTTTAACTTGAATTCCTGTAAATTTACCTACGAAACAACCTTTACTTCCTTTTACAACCTCCCTTATATCATACGCAAACTCACTCACCAACTGATACACTCGCGTCCAAAGTCTTCTATGTTTTCTATATAACATACGAAGAGAACTACCTCTTTTCTCATCCTGCTACACGATCCCTGTGGTTTTCAATTCCAGAAAGTTGCGTCAGCTCCTGGCTCACCAAACATGTCGCAATACTACGGCGCGCCTCCTCCAAACCAGTTTGTCGGCGGTGCAGCAGCTGCGCAAAACCTCCAGTTCTACCCTTCAACCTATTCACCTGGCGTCCCGGGTCAAGCAACCGCGGCGCAATCATACGGATATGGCGCACCTACGCCTGGACCTAGTGGATATGGAGGTTTTGGTGCCGCGCCGGGCGTGAGCGGGAGGATGGGCGAACAAGGCGGACTACGAACAGGTTGGCTAGCTGCTTTCTCGACGGAAGGATACGATGGAGAGCCTCCTCTATTGGAAGAATTAGGTGTCAACTTTGACCACATACAAATGAAGGTGAGCTTTCTTGCTAGTTAGCCCTTTTTAGCTCCCCAAACAACAGCACTAAGATTTTTTCCAGACTTTAGCAGTCCTCAACCCCTTCGGCCGTATAGATCAACACATCATGGACGACTCAGACCTCGGCGGCCCCATCCTCTTCTTCCTCTTATTCGGCACGTTCCTACTTTTCAGCGGCAAAGTACATTTCGGATACATCTATGGACTAGCGTTGATGGGATCGGTTGCGCTACACACAATTTTGTCACTGATG
Source organism: Rostrohypoxylon terebratum (assembly GCA_022497145.1). Classification (NCBI taxonomy): domain Eukaryota; kingdom Fungi; phylum Ascomycota; class Sordariomycetes; order Xylariales; family Hypoxylaceae; genus Rostrohypoxylon; species Rostrohypoxylon terebratum. The sequence goes on from MU385958.1 coordinate 4,387, forward strand.
TCTCCCGACCCAAACGCTGCATCGCCTGCGGTGCCGGCATACTCAGCTGCCCCAGGTTATCCGGGCGATCCCAACGCGGGCGGCAGGGACGATAACAAGGGACAATTAAGCAACAATCTGACATTTGCGAGGAGCGCAAGTGTACTTGGATACTGTTTACTCCCGCTAGTCATGACAAGTCTGGTCGGCATCGTCGTTCCGATGGACGGACCACTCGGTTATATCCTTACAAGCGCGGCTATTGTGTGGTGTACAACAAGTGCGAGCGGCATGTTCTGCGCCGTAGGACGAATGATGCAGATGAGGGCTCTGGTAGCATACCCGCTCATGCTTTTCTATGTTGGATTCGGTATTATGAGCATTTTCAGCAGTAGAGGATCTGGTAGCTTGGGCAAAGCGACAGGTGTGTCATGAGGTGCTGATCGGATTGTTTAGTACACTGGACCGTCACTATATCAAGTTTGAAGATATCAGGGGGAAGGTTCCAAGGTCTGATTTGAACATGGCGAAACATATTATCCATGCTGATAGACCGATGATCTTGAGCTATAAGGGTGGCTTGTCATTGCCCTACGACAAACAGAGGTAATTCTGGGGAAGGGCGCGGTAAAAGGATGAGTGAATGGAGTTGATAATATCTGTCATCCATCAGGCACGAAGGTGTAAAGAATCGAATGAATAGTATAAATATAATAAAAAGTGCCTCAGCAAGTGCTATAATATCCGATCCTCAACGTGTTTGTCTTCCTTCATAATAGTAATCACAACTGAATGAACAAATTCAGGGGCTTCAGGTACTTGGATACTTGCAGAATGCACGTGTCCGGACTTTCCCCAACCACCAGAGCAGGCAGAAGAATCCCCGCATCCTAAATTTTCGCCCAACGGCTGAAATCCTAAATTTAGGACACTTCACAACATCCATGACAGAATCCCGTTCACGAGCCTATCAGACGGAAAGGGGGGCTACGATACTTACTTCCATTTATCTTGGTTGACAAAGATACGAAGCTACTCAGCAACTAACCATGGACTTACCAGACCCCTCAGCGATGCAAATCCCCCTGTTCATGCCGCCTCCGCCTAACGCGCCGGCGACAACGGCCCGCAGCGGCTCCAAGTACCGCGCGTACACGGAGGAGGACATGGCGCGCGCGGAGCACGCGATCACGGTCGAGGGCATGTCGCTCCGACAAGCGTCGGTGCGGTTCCGCGTGCCGAAGACGACGCTCGCGGAACGCCTCGGCGACCGGCGACCGCGGCCCCCGCCGCGCAAGTCGGACGAGGAGAACAGGCAGCGCACACGCTACCAGTGGACGGAGCAGGACATGGCGAACGCCATCGAGGCCGTGAGGGGCGGGGATAAGATCGGCGACGCGGCCAGACGGTTCGGGGTCCCGCCTAGCCACCTCAATTCGAGGACCAGGGGGAGGGCCCCGAAGGATCTGAGGGGCGAGATGTCGAGGTTGACGTTACGGCAGGAGAGCTTGTTGGCCGATTGGGCGGGCGCGCAGTGTGCTTTGGGCGTCCCGCCGACGAAGGACCAGCTCTTTGGGTTGGCGGAGAAGGTCCTTAGGCAGACGGCGGATAGGAGGTTGGGCAAGCAGTGGATTGTGCACTGGATGAGGAGGTATCCGCATATCGAGGTGTTGGAGTGGGAGAAGGAGAAGGACAAGGAGAAGGACAAGGAGAAGGACAAGGACGTGAAGGAGGTGAAGGGGAAGAAAAGTCAGAGTCTGGCGCAAGGTCAGATTCAGATACAGAATATCGGTCAAGTCGAAGGGGTGGATACGACGGGAACCGCGGATGCAGACGCAGATGCGGATGGGGATGTAGACGTGGATCCGACGATGGCGTACTCCATGAGCGCGTTTGAGCCGGCTGTGACGCTGACTGATATCTGCTTTGGTGCTGGCGCCACATGATCGAGGGTGTTGTTATGGATTGGGAAAACCCTGCATTCTTAGAAATGGTACGAGTCAATATTTCAGGAGCGTGTAGGGAGGCGTTTATGATACCCAACGGATGTACTGGTATCACCGGTCATGTCGTCTAAGATTCCAAAAGCAGTCGTTCGAAGGAAACATCATAAGAAAGCCATTAATAACGATAGCGATTATACGGATTCTTATGGCCTCGCCACTTCATCTCGTCTCAAAGTCGTTCGCATTACGTCTATTACATAAAAAAAGATCCTATTCATGGTCTGATAATGCTAATAGCCACCCATGAACAAGATTTCTGCTTAGACATTAAGCTACGGTCGTATTTCAACGGCCGACATCGAATTTGGACCAGCAGGGCGAAATATTTCCCCACCGTTCAGTAATGATTAGGTCCGAGACCAGCGACGGAATGACTCCCGGTTTGAGCTTTGGCGTTTGAACTCTGGTTGGGTCTACGACGTAGTATGAGTATTCTCCTAGTACGTATCCCGGAATAGCACGTGGGAGCGACGCGGATCGATCCAGATTCAAGCGGCTGTTAAAGAATGGGATACGAACATGGCTCAACTTGAACCCGACCTGCCTGACGAGCATAGCTAAGTCTGCTTATGCGGATATGTATATCCACGGCAGATACTACGCTGTCTATGGGAGCGCGACGGGAAGGAGGAAAGTGCGCCCGTCAAGGACTGCCTACCTGGGAACCGAGCGGTTAGATCTTGTTGCTCGGATGCACCTTTCCTGCAAAGGACTAGGGGATTATCATCATCAAGTCCTTCGAACATGCTAAGATATTGTTCTGTTTCTAGAAGTTCGAGATGGCATCATTGCTAAGAACACAAACACTAATACTTAGTTAGTCGATTGTGGGGAATTAGATTGAATGAAGGACCCTTGAGATTTGAAGCGATTTTGAAGCTTGGCATCTGCGGGCCTTTTGGGCTAGAATGGAAGCACTTTGAGATCTCGAAGGCAGGTAAATAAGATCTCGCTTTTTTTTTTTTATGATTTTTCTTAAAAAGGTAGCATTCAAATCCTTTTCTCTTGTCTAGGCAGTTGCTAACAAACGCATATTGACATGTGACGATGTTTGCCGTCGCGTCAACTTGCGTACCTAGTACTGAATCCTTAGGTCTACGAGGTACAGTAGCACATAGACCTCTCAACTCCAACACTCCCAGGGCTTCTAGTCTAGTCTAGGCTTATGTACTACCTACGAGATAGCCTAGGGCCCTAGCTATGTACCTACCGTAGTAAAAAGATGGGGATTTGAATGCTACTATGTACGCTCAAGCGTTTCGGTACTACTCCAACCCTGCATCAACTAACTCGACGCTAGACTACGATATATCCCTGGTCGTTGTCAAGGCTTCATACCACAATTTACCACAATGTACCACACTGTACCACGCCAACCCCAACCCGCGCACACAACGGTTGAGCTGTTGTGTTACTCCGCAAAGATGGCCTCCAATGATTCGACGATGACGGAAATCTCACCCCTAAATCATCACCTAGCCCGTGATAGCTCCGGCTCCAACCTTTCCCCGCGTTCCTTTCGCCGGACCTTTCGCCGGACTAGTTACGCTATGTAGCTTCCCTTGTCAGCCATACAAACCCATACAAACCCATACAAGCCCAAGAGTCCCCAGACATCCCGTCCTAGAGTGTACAGAGTGTACTTGTGTAATCCATGGATGATGGATGGCTTGCCCAGGGAAGATGCAGCAGTAATTACGCGTCCTATCATTTCGCCTCTAGGGTTAAACAAGATACTGCAATTACTGCAACAGCACAGCCAACCCGTGTCAATCGGTTTGCTGATTATGCACGACGAATCCAACCCCTAAAAACCTACCATACAGACCCTGGGATCTCCATGTATAACTCATATAAAATATAATATCGCCGCCGTCTAGTTAAGCTTCAGATAAATAACCCTGCTGCAGTCATCTGCGAGTGCAATTCCAACGTACATATTCCCATCTCCATCTCCAGTGTCTTAACCTCTAGCGATCTAGTGTCGTTTCCTTTTTTTTATTCAAAAAAAAGAAAAAAGGATCTTGAAAAGATCTACCTACCAACTCACGCGTTCGGTCAAGACTTCGCTTGTCAATTCCCTGTTGATGAGAACATAGGTGTCAACAAGAGTCATCATGGCGGCGACAGACGAGAAGAAGCACTCTTCGGACGGGAATGAGGCCCGGCCGATGTCTTCCACTTATGAGCGACGCGACGAAAAGGATGCTCATCTTGCCGCAGAAGAAGGCTACGCGGCGACGGATAGGTGAGCTACGGAACTCGATAGATACCTACCTATAAAACGCGCATACACTAAAACTCAACTCATGACAGCCGCGGCGAGTCCATCCTCCAATTCGACAGACTAGCTGAGAGGAAGCTTCGGAATAAGATAGACTGGATGGTCGTACCTACAGTCGCATTCTTATATCTTTTCTGCTTCATTGACCGCACAAATATCGGTACCTACACAATTCATCTCATTATCATAATCCACTCATTACTAACTAGCACAAGGAAATGCGAGATTGGCCGGGTTAGAAAAAGACTTGGGCATGTCAGGAAACGACTACAACGTGCTTCTTTCCGTCTTCTACGTTGCCTATATCATCTTCGAGATACCGTCCAATTTAACTTGTAAGGCGGTCGGTCCGGGATGGTTTCTCCCCTTCCTATCCTTCTCGTTCGGTGCCTGCTCCATAGGCATGGCGTTCGTCCGCAGTCTATCGTCTGCCTGCGGTGTCCGTTTCCTCCTCGGTATCTTCGAGGCCGGTATGATGCCTGGCATCTCATACTACCTTTCACGATGGTATCGCCGTTCTGAATTGGTCTTCCGGCTATCCTTGTTCATCGTCACGGCTCCCTTGGCTGGAGCATTCGGAGGATTGATCGCCTCGGGCATTCTCAGCCTGTCTAATATCGGCACCGTCAGAGAATGGCGTATGGTCTTCCTGGTCGAGGGGATCATCACAATGGGGATAGCCCTAATCGCCTTCGTCACGCTGACCGATCGTCCTGAGACAGCACGTTGGCTATCAGAGGAAGAGAAAACATTGGCTGTTGCCCGTGTCAAGTCGGAAATGCTAGGGCAGACCAAGGTGCTCGACAAGACAAGCCGTACTAAGGTCTGGTTAGGATTCTGGAACCCGGTCGTATTGGCGACAGCGTTTGTTTTCCTGTTCAACAAGTAAGTGTCCCTTTGCATATAAAAAACACTTCATTTTTGAGGCATCACTAGGTATTAACATAAACTTTAGTATTACCGTTCAAGGCCTTTCTGTCTTCACACCCACCATCGTCGCTAGCATCTACCCCAACTACACCACAGTGCAAAAGCAGCTATATACCGTTCCCCCGTACGTTGTCGGCGCGGCCTTCGAAGTTGCGATCCCCTTACTCAGCTGGCGCACCGGCAAACGGCAGATCTTCCTTATCGCAACCGCACCCCTCACCATGATGGGCTACATCATGTTCCTCGCCTCCAAGGACCCCAAGGTGCGGTACGCGGCAACCTTCTTCACGGCAATCAGCACCTTCGCCGCCGGTCCCCTGACCAACGCCCAAGTATCAGCCCAGGTCATCAGCGACTCGGCGCGGTCCATGAGTCTCGCCACGAACGTCATGTTAGGGAATATCGGCGGTCTGGTCGCGACGTGGAGTTATCTCAGCTGGGACGGCCCCGACTACCCGATCGGCAACGGGCTGAACTTGGCCGCGTCGACTATGCTGCTGATCATCTCGACGGGGACGTTGATGTGGATGAAATTCGATAATAAGAGGCGCGATAAGCTCGACGTGGCCAAAGAATTGGAGGGCTTGACGCAGACGCAGATCGAGAGCTTGGAATGGAAACACCCCGGCTGGAGGTGGAAGCCTTGAAAAGAGAGGTACGAAGGATATATACACTTGTATTTTGTCTGTTGTTGGGTAAGACTATCTATGTAGGTTTGGGATGGACATTTGTAAAGGTACGGATATGATCGGTCTTGTTGAGCGAGCGTCTAAAAATAGGTACCTGTTCTGGGTTATGGGTTAAATATCATGAGATTTATATCGTCTATCTTTCATATACAAACTGTTTCGTTGCGTATGTACTGAGGTGAATGTACAGCTGACTTATCCAATACAGTATCCTATGTCCCTAGCCTGTCCCGATCACGCGGACGTCTTAACCCTCTTGAATAATATTTCCTTCGTCGGATCGGGGAAGGCGTCGGTGCCCATCTTTAAGTTGGCGTAACGCTCGGTCAGGCCGTCGGGCATCTTCATGTCGTAGTCGAGCAGGATGCGCGCGAGGATCAACTTGATCTCGTTGGCGGCAAAGAATCGGCCGGGGCACGAGTGTCGTCCATATCCGAAGTGCATGAAGTCCTTAGTGACGGTCACGAATTGGTGCTGCTCCTTGTTCTTGTATCCTAACAGATCCTCCGACGTGCCGTTGCGTAGGTTGAGGAATCGGCGGGGGTCGAATACCTGAATATGGTGTCAGTATTCAGATTACACAACTACAGGGTAAGTACTAGGTAGGGAGCTAGGAGTTCCTTACCTCAGGGTTGCGGTACACCTCAGGGTCTTGGACAGTCAGCGCGTGGGCAGTCTCGATCATGTAGCCTGCCGGTAAGTGGGTGCCGTCGCTGAGAGTAACCGGCTTGGCGACGTAGCGCTGGAATCGGATCATGCTTCCCGGGTTCACGCGTTGCGACTCCTTCATAACACTGTCCAGAAGCTTCATCTCGAAGAGGGCGTGGCTGGTCATGACGCCGCCGTTGGCTGCAAGGACTGTCTTGATTTCTTCCCGTAATTCTTCGACGACATCAGGCCTGACTACAAGATCATACAGGCTTTAATAGTAGCATTAGTACCTAGGTTCGTTCGTTTGACATCCAGAACAAGAAATATGAACTTACATCATAGTAACAGTTAACGTCGTAGTGTGAATAGCGGCCATACTCAAGTTCAACTGCGCTTCAGCAAGTCTATCATCAGAGATACCAAATTCGTCGACCTTGTTCAACATCCATTGCAAAGTGTCGTCTGGCATCTCCTGACCGGCAGCCATAGCTGCACGTCGTTGCTCGATGACGGGACGGAGGAAAGCGTGTGCCTTCTTGCGCTCAGAGAATAGCTTGTCGACCTCAGGCGTGAAGTATCGGCCGAGCCAACGCCACCGCCTGCTCCACTGCTTTAGCTTGGTCACGGCATTGATGAAATCTAGGGTGTATCCAATGCTAGCTTTAAGGTAATCCTCTGATCGACATAGCTCTGGTCCGATGAAGATAGCGCCCGAGATCGTAGCCACTATCGTGAGCATCGTCTGGTACACCACTACGGGGCTCCACTCGTCGCTGGACTCCGGTAGGTGCTCGTGGATTGTGCGAACAGTCTCGTCCGATAGGCGCGGGTTAATGCGCACTTCATATTGTCTTAGTTTGATTCCCAAAGCGAGCTTAGGCACACAGCTGGCGGGGAAATATCTTACCTAAACTGCGAGTTAAGTCGCCGCGGACAACGTGGATGAGAAATTCAGTTAACTTAATGTCACCCATGCCGAGATGCTTTTGCTCGTTCATCTGTGTTTTGGCGTCAGTATATTTATCTGAAACCATCATGGAAGATTGTATCAGTTCGTACAATGTCAAAAGCCTTGTTGATGTCGATGACATCATCCGGAAGTTGTCTCACTTCTTCCATAAGACTTCGCGGCAAGACGATACGGTCGCCTATTCGGCATCATTAGCGTCTTTCTTCTCCGCCCTAGTTATATTCGTTGACGAGCGGAGTTTTCGTACCATCAAGTCCGGTTAACCTGAACGCCTTAGATCTAAATAGATCGTATCCCTTCTTGTAGAAATCATAACCGTTGGTGATAAATGCCTTCCTGCGCTTCTCCGCGTTTCCGACCTCTTCGCCTACGAGCGGTAATTTCGAAGATTCACTGCCTCCGACCAGTAGAGACGCGATGAATGCGGTGGCGAGGATCACGGCCACGGACGCCAGAACGGGCCCTCGCTCCTCGATCACTTTTGCGATAACGTCCATCGCGATACGCTGCTATCCGACCTATGCAGCTAAGTAGGTAGAAACAACTTAGGTACTTCAGACAACGAGAGAAGACCCGAAAGATTTGCGGGCGGTGTGGGATATGTAGTCTTTAACTAGTCACTACCCAGTTGCTACCTAGCCAATAGTATGTCACTCAATGCATCTTATGTACCCCAGTGACATGGGAAGGAATTCGACGAAGAAAACAGTATTAAATCCAAATACGAAAACGAATACAGATCAGAGACTTCGAAAAGGTCTGGAGCCATCGAATCACATCAGCCGGCAAGGAAAGAGACGATACCTACCTAGGTCCCCTTGCTTCATCCATCCCTGGCCTTGGAAATTCTTCGGGTCAACGATAGAGTCCCACCGAGTCCGAATTTCTAAAAAAACGAAGAGGATCCATTCGGTGATATTTTGCTTTTCTGCTGTACCGTATTGGTTCCTTCGCGGCTGATCTACGCCTAGATTTCCCTAGGCAGGCCTGCTGGCTTGAGTTGCCCCATGTGGGTAAATTCACTGCCCTTTGTGGATCGTAGGGTCTAGGCATCGCGACGTTATTTGCTTTTTGACCCTAATTAGTCTAGCTTCGAGAACGTGGAAGCGGCACGGTCCCATTGAATCAATAAGGAACGCTGCAATGGAACACGGGTCACTCAGGAGCCGAAATGCAAGTGTGGGAGAGTGGCTCAGCACAGACGATCGACAGCACGGGACTTATTACTACTAGCTACTACAGAGAAATAAGTTTTCGATATCGACCTTCTAGAATACATGTGAATCATCCTACTATTCTGAGCTTTAGGCTGTTTTCTAAGCGTCTTGGGTGTTTCTTATTATGACGACTATCTGCTTACTTGGTAAGTAAATTGACTGCCACGTGTCGAGAATCATTCATCTTGAAGAATTCGATTTAGAAACACCTCTAGACAACCAAACCCCACAGTCACCCGCAATTCGACCAGAATCTGGAAAGCAGACTTCAAAACTCAGCCTTGACATAGGTTACCTAGTCTCGGGCCAAGGCAATTGTGTGTGCATTAGAGCTTACGGGGAAACGGTCTAGCAAGGGTCGCGAAGCGAAGAGTCACTCGCTAGACGGATAGGGTATTTTAACATGAGCCAATACCAAAGCCGAGAATTATAGGTAAGTCATATTATTATCATCTATTCAAAACTATGCCATTAAATCCGAGATGTGGCTTCTGGGAATTAGTAATAATCTAAGCTCGTGTATTTCACAGCCCTCCTTGAATCGAACCCATTGAACATTGAACGATTGCTCGCATGATCTCCACCCACCGCAACCTATGCCTGCTTGATGGCGTGCGGGTCTTCTTGTCATCGTTCTAATAAACCAATCGCAGTCTACTATTAATCTCGGATAGTTATAATACCGATTAATAATAGTAGGGGGCTGGGTTGGCTTATCAAGCAGCCTGATGTCACATTCCATGATTGTGCCATGACCTCAGGCTTTTTAAAGGGTTGTGGCTATGACGGCCCTATACATATCACTGTACAATACCTACATACCTAGACTTTCCAGAGCCAAGGACAAAATGACAGAGCTGGTTTGCAAGCAGCAACAGACGGCAACCCGGTTGAGTCCGTACCGGGTACATACGTCATGTGCCTAGAGCAGGGTTTCCCGTTGAAATCGCGGTTTTGGTTGAAGTTCAAATCCTCAGCGTATTCAAAAACCCATTGATTAATCTAACGCAATCAGCTTAGAGACTTTAGGATAAATTTGCGTCATCGATAACATCGTATTGTCCTACCTTATGATGAAATTTGGGTGTTGTGATTTAGTATATCCTACACATTCTGAACCTAGATGTCCTCAATTCCGATCTTCCATATCCGGAAACCTATGTCGCTGAGATGTACATAGCTCGATAGACATGTATGTCTCTTGCCAGAGACGTAAAATGCATCATCATCTGTCCCTAGATGGTATTCCCCAAAAAATTGACAATCATGAGAAATTGAGTCCCGTAATCCGTCCTACTTCTCAGCCAAAAGCCCAAGGTCATAGGAAAAAGCAACCCAGTCTATCAAAGCGAATGTGTTCCCTTCCCGGCTTTATATGAGTAAAATGAACCCAGCTGCGATTTCTGAATCTTCGCGAAGCAGTCAGCTTGGCAGCTACTATCCAAGCTGAATCTAGATGACCAGAAAATTAAAGAAAAAAAAATTCGTTCATTCCTATCATGATACAGCTCGTACCTGGTAGTAGCTACCGGGTACCTCGATACTTAAAATTGCTCGACCCTTTGCAATGCTAAAATTGCATACCTAGGTCCTAGATAGGTAGGTAGGTTCTGGGTAAGCAGATAGCTTCTGCTAGGTAGAAATTTCATGATGACCGTCTTTCAGCATGACAGCTTAAGTCCACGCCAAATAGGAAGCACCGGAAGAATACATAATAGAGTCCCTCCAGCTATCTAGATGCCACGTAAACCCTTGTTTCGTAATCTGTGATGTGCGCAATCGTATACATAGATCCCTTTCCCTTCGGTAATCTAGAGTATCGATTGCAGCGATTATTTTTGGCGTCTTTTCAAACGTCGTCGGGAAGCTGATTGTGTTGCTGTTTTCACTCTGTGGTTCATCCCAATGTCTCACATCACAGGTCTGGAACCTGCCGCCGGTAATCCCGTCTTGATCAGCAGGGTACGCTATCCAAGTAACACCTACGCTATGCGGGACAGTGCCAGCCCAGCTGTGTACATGGGTAAAGAAGCCGTCTCTATTGATATACAACGGAGACACCATAACACGACAATTTTCTTCCTTGCTCATATCCATGGAATTCAACCATGTAATGACATGAGGCGTGGATTTGAACAGCGTGGTAAAGTTGATCCGTTTGAAATGGTCTTGACGGGGCTGGCCACAATCACAAGGTACTGTGTCCCGAGTGTTATAAGTACCTGTCTGTATGAGGTATTTGCAGTCCAAGCCCTTCTCTAAGTAGGTCATTGATGCGTAGTAAAGTTTTGTATCAGCCCAGCTGTGCAGTGAAGCCTTGAACCTCCGGATCATGGCTTCATCCGCAAAAGCTCGGATACGGATGTCAGCAAGATGACTCATATCCAGGGACGTTAAGCCTACAGCAATCTCAGGGACACGGTCGTACCTCGCGTGGTAATAAGCGTATGGATTGTGAATACTATTGGTGTCTATGTTCCCAACATGTAAAGAGTCAGCTAGAGGTTGGCTCTTTATACTGAGCTCTTCGCCATCCATTATCAATGATCTCTGTTGAACTTTGAAGTCGATATGGGAACCTGCGGCATGAGGAGCTTGTTTGGCGTCTTCTTTGATCTCAAAGTCAAGCTTCGTCTTTGAAATGTTCATGTCACAAACCAACAACTTAACCACGCCAACAATCCGAGAAGCGGAGGAAGCTCGACCAATCACGGGTAAACTACGGCATTAATCAGTATGATCTGGCTGACTCAACCATGATCAGCCTGATCAGTTGTAAATACTGATCAATACGATCTGGGTGATCCGGCTCTGATCAACCAGATCAACCAGATCACGATGGCCTCACATATAGAAAAAGAAGGGAAGGATGCCTATATAACCATAGCATTTCTCATGTATCTAGTCATTCCTTTAGCTCACCAGCTATCAATCTAAGTCTATTACTTCAACCGCATCGAACTAATAGAGAGAGGACTCCAAGCCTTTCTTACGAACAGACTACCTTTGATCTGATCTCTACGAGTACTGCTAACAAACAAGGAAACCCACGAATCACCCCGTATACCTAAGTACTTAGGTATAGGTTCGTAACAGTTCAGTTGTAGTAACTGTTTGATATCAGGCCTATTACAGCTTGAGATCGCCCATTTAACTCGAGGTAGAGAGAAGGAATGATCGACAATGAATTTAAGGAGTCCCGGTAGTCCCTCCATACATTCATCGAGCGCGTTAATGATGATGTATACTCCCGACAAACTTGTGTCACATAGCATGTCCTTGAAAATCTTCGAGAGGGCAAAGAAAGCGTTCTCATCCATGAACAACTTTGAGCCTGCGACGTCGTATGATTCTAACAAGTGTGGGAGGAGCGATTTCTCTTGAACGGCGAGTCGATATATAAGGCCTCTTAGTAGAACTTGAGCATTGTTGCAATTCGAATTCTTACTCTCACAGAAGAAGTAGGAGAGTGCTGTAGATTGCGGTGACTTCTGATGCAATTCATCGATAATCTTTACCAATAGCATGGTCTTCCTCTCTCCTGGTTTGCCTTCAATCCATAGTATTCTGGACTGGTCGTTATCACGCCATTGCTGGAAGTCTTCATGTTCAAGTATCCAGTTGGACGAATCTCGGTATTGTCTTCCACCCGTGTGCTCTATACGTGTTTTGTCATCGCTGGGATCAGTAACTCGCAAGTCCCTCAAGCACTGGTTGTTCTTCTCCCTTTGCCGTATTTGTTCCTGTGATGACGTCTGTTGGGTGGTCTCACATAGAATTGAACAAACTATCTCTGAGTTTTCAACAAGCCTGCCGAGACGGCTGGTGATCTCAGTTTCGTTCAATGTGTTGATATCTTGCTTGATGTCTCTCTCTGCACTCTTGATAGATTCTAGTGTGCGTTCCCAGTCATCAAGCTTTACCACGTCTCTCAGACAGGCAATAAATTTGCTTCTGTAGTATAGACATGCGCTCCCCATCTGATACGCAAGGAGATCTTTGTAGAGGTCGGTAAGATGAATCTCCAAATGGTATCCTAATGCCGCAGAGATCCCACTTCTATTTTCTTCGAGGACAGGCGATAAGTTCCAGTACCATTCCATCCTGGAAAGAACGTATGCGATACCGTCGCGGTTCGAAATTGCTTCATTCAATGGGTTCGACAATATCTTTGAAGGTGTTACCATGGTTCAACAGTAATATACCTAAAGATACACTTTTGACAATACTTACCTCTAAAGCGAAACAGACACCAGTCCATACAACTGCAGCTTGTGGAACTGATATTATTGCTCCATTGACCAGATCTCTGACTTTACTTACAATATCTATCACCCCTTGAAGATTCCGTTTTGCGGAGGTCACCTTTTCGGTTTTCCTTAAGCCAGCCCTGACTAGTTGCACCATCTGGGATTGTCTTTCATATGAGCATGTTTGGTTTATAGCAAACTTTGGTAAAACTTCATTCGTTGTATTGAAATTCTCTGATCCAAATTCTCGGAATAGGAGTTCTTCATATGCAAGTACCAGCTTCGGTTGCTCTTTTTTGAGCTTTTGGTACGCGTTATCCCAAAGCCGTGCTTGTAGCGGTGATTGCAACGTGGGCACCCGGATGGAGTCCATTTCAATTGCATTAGATGGAGGTCTTCTATGTCTTCTGCCATTGGCTTGGAATATCAGAAAGCGCCAAGATTGTCGAAATGGCATTTATACGAGGACAGCATCTGTAAGGACAGCATATATAAATTGATAGGTACGTTGAATGAGTCGAAAGGACATTTTCAAATATAAGAACCAGGAAGACGGAGGCGGTGATCCCTTGGATAGGGGGATCAAAACGAACTGTGGATAATTAGGTACATCACATATGGCTGTGTTGTAGGCTTGACAAAACGTCACAAGGCAGATTCAGTAGACTTATAGATACTAGTTAGGTAAACATGTTCCGCAGGAAGGTATGAAGTGCCCTAAATTTGGGAACATGGTAACGGTACATACCTACTCTGTACCTATACATAACCCTTCTGAGCCCCCCTTGAAGCTGCATGAGGCCATCACGGTCTCCCATAGGCAAAGCTCGGAACTTGCCAGATTCTTAACTGGCTCTGGCATCACCTTTAGCCGCTGGCCGTCTGTGGCCAAGGAGAATGCCTCTGACAATATCACACAGATAAGGTAATGATTGGATAGTAGTTACCTGTATGTGCCGTATGTAATATAAATTTCAGCTGTGGTGCGCCTGTTGCATGCTAGAGTCTTCCATATGAGCATGAGGGATAGACTTAACGATACCTACCTAAGTACATGATACCTTACCCCTTAACCACCGACCTAGGTACCCACCGAGAGAGCTATCTGCGGTATGTGCAGTAGGTAGATAAACACCATTCAATACCCATTCCAACAATGCCTAGTGTGATAGGGGATGTTATTGAAACCTTACGGTGCGCAGAATACTCAAAATCCCTAAACTACAGAACAAACAGTGCCGTGGGTGATAGTTCTATTCGGGTATTAACACATTTCCAACAATGTCCCCCATAATTCATAAGCGGTTTCACGACATTAAGCGTTATAGTTATGATATCTTTAGTCACTAATCAAGGGATGATTTTCACGTAAATTTGAAAAACGACATCTCGTGTCCACGCTTACAAAATAACACCCCGATAACGGCTTGAAAAAATCGTCTTTCTCTACAGCTATAAACTAACGAATATAATGTACCTGGTTTACATCGTCAAGAAGCCTTTTACGGGATCAATTCGAAGATATAAGTTAATTTGATTCGGAGCTGGAGATTGTAGCCGCTATCAAGTTGTTTTAAGATGTAAACTTCAAATAGTACTCATCGCACTGTTTTATTGTTTCAGCGGGCTTGTCCTAAAGACTTGGAAACGGCTTTTTCTAGAGGCTTAAGGGAGTACACTTCTCTGATACAGCTTTCTTCTTTGGAATGGCTACACGATATCACCTGGCAGGTAACCAGCTTATCCTCACCTTCTCACTCGTCCCCACGCGCTCAGACCTTCGACGGTCCAGCCCGTCTAAAGACACAACATCTATCTTGTCTAGGCGGAGGCCGAGAAGCTAATGTATTCAACGCTGCTGTGTGCTAGTCACGGAGCAGACCAGTATTCCCATTAATCCCGCATAGTACCACAGTTGAGTCAGGTCAGGTTAGGGCTTATCCGCCTGGGCTTTGGTCGTGGGTACCCATAGGTAGGTACCCACGAAAACCCATGGCTCTACCTATATAGTATAGGTACCTGAATGTGTTTTTTTTTATTTATTTCATAGGTACCTATAGGTTACTTGGAGAACCCTTATGTACATATAGAACCTTTTACGTCACTCTTATACAAGAAATCTGTGCATTATAAAGCTATTCCCATATATCTCTCTACTTGAACACGCCTAAACTACTTAGTTAACGCGTACCTCAACGCGTCAAGACTTCTAACGTGGGTACCTGTGGATACTTACAGGTCTCATCCATGGATGGGTCGTGGGTCGTGGGTTGAAGAGCAGAAACCTAAACCCGCCGATCATGGAATACACAATCGTAGAATTCATCATGTCCTTCTTTTATCCTCCATGTGGGTATGTTACTGTTGTACCTATTAAGTCAAATGACCTACAGTGTCGTGCACAGCGGCGGTTTTTTTCTTGGCTTATTTACTCCTTGGACGTGAAAAGCTTTTGCGAAATCATGGTTAGCAATTAATTGCTTGTCTACCATAGCGGGAAATACTGTAGCCTATGCAGGCTGTTCAAAGCTACGTGGTTTGTCTTTTAGATTGAGTGTTGCGAATTTGTGAGCTGACATATCTCCGACATAAACCTCCAATGGAAACGATCGCGCCAATAGAAAAGCCAATGGGAGCTTCAGTCACACAATAATGAGGACACACAGGTGTTTACCGAGATTGGGCTGCGTTCCAGTAGACGCAGTGCATAGCTATTTGCTGCCTAGGCAGATATATCGGCACCGCGCTTCCATTAGGAAAACAGGCAGCAACTGCCACGTCTCCAGAGGTTAATCCATATGCGAATTTTGGTGTCATCTTTATCATTTTGAATATCATTACGGCGTCGAGGATTTGGTGTGTTTATTAAAGAGATAACCTAGGTTACTTGTTGCTGTGCGAGATGCCATATACAAATTCAAGTATTGTAGCAATCACTACCCGATTTCCCACCAAAGCGCAGAGCTAGTATCAGAAGGTCGAGTAGACACTGCATAAACGTTGAATTACCTACGCAAGGATCTGGCGCCAGCGCGTAGGTGAATTCAATTCCAAAGACTTCACATAGATAGGTCGGCATTGCTCCCATATAGCAATAAACCATTGTCTCAAGAGCCGTATAATCTGAGAGAATTATCATATCGATGAAACCTCAAGTTGGAGCCTTCGCGTGCAGCCTTTGTATCGAGGCACCAATTCTCCCGGAGAGTCGAGGCGAATATCTCGACGAGTGTTTCCATCATGACAACCCTGGTGATGTGATGAATAAATACAGTCTTCCAAGGATTCCTCATCCCAATTCCACCGTTTTGATCGGCAGTGGAAGTGACTCTGCCACGCTATCGTATACTTGGGGTGACCCTAATGTTACTAAGGTTATTCTCATCGGGGATAGAAAGGTAGGCAAAATCGCGTAAAAATCTCGCCGAAGAGTTGCGCGTCTTTCTTCGACTTAGTTAGTTCTGCTTTATACACTATGGCCTTTGGGTAGATGATCTGTAAATCAACCAGGAAGACGAGGCCGAGCGGGACGCGCGCTGGGGGATCACCACTGGGAAGACGCTTACGATAAGTATCTCAGGTTTAAGATATATGGTATTGGGGATGATGAGTCATTTAACCTAACGTCTTGGTCCCGAGACGTACCTAGCTGTCTACAGTAGTCACATCTCTCCGGGGCATGTGCCCGGCTTAGGAAGTTTGGAATACCCCCTAGCGGGGACAGAGCCAAAATTCCGCACGACAAAAGAAATAAAACAAAACGCGACCTTTCCGGGCGCTTCGTCACAACGAAACTAGAGATATATATATGGGTCCATAGGAGAAAAAGGAACCAAGATTCCATGCCAATGATGGACCGGCTAGAGAGGACGACATCTTTGTTATGGTATTCGGATGCAGTGTGCCATTGGCGGTAAGACCATGTGGCGACAAGCTCGGTATCTTGGGGAAAGGCTACCTGGGCGGGCCCATGGATGAAGAGAATACATGTGTCTGGGAATGGGAAGTTTGTTATTCGTGATTTAGCGTTTCGTTGATAATATATATCCATATATACCTACCTACCTACCTACATACTAGGTACCAATAACTGCAGCTTGGAAATTGTGAAGATGATGAGATCATGGTGTTCAACTGCGCCATCACATTTAAGAAGTCTCTATCTTGATAATGCATAGACCCATGGTTCTACGTAGGGTTACTTTGAGTTTACCTAATCATGGCTACGGAGTTCCAATGTGAGCTAAGGAGCTGTGAGGTATCGTGAATGCTAGGGCTAGTGCTAGTGGTAATAAGGGATACGAATGGCTCTGTCCATGTTCATTCCAGATTTCCGATGAAATTCGTGCGAAATACCTATTATCCAAGGTAATACCTTAGCAATTCCTGATCAGGTATTCTATCTAGTATATCCAGTCTTATTACGATGCCTGCTAACTTAGAAAACTATAACCTAGGTAGTGGATACAGACAGATAGGTACTCAGGGGTATATTTTGACCCATCGTCGGAATCCGGCTCAGACATGATGATTTTGTTTTACTATTTATATATGATAGGTATCTCCGAGATGTGGAATTCCAAATACAGTCGGTCCTTTCCTCAACTGACGAGTATTACGGGGGGCTTACCAAAGTGCTCAGATATAATATGATGGCTTAACTCACTAGGGCTGTATACTTGACGTCTCTCTCGCGCCAATGCTATTCGTCCATAATGCACGAACTCGTCATTTCATTTCCGTCCCGTCACCTGGTCTGGAAAGCTCGCTTGGCGGCCGGAATATAGGGCTGTCGTCCCGTGTGCTCATCATGCGCCCCGGATTTTCTGTGCAGATATAAATGAAGTTTCCCCATACCTATTTTCCAATCGGTTCCTGTTTCTTCCAGGATTCGTGCTTCGGAACATTCAGGTTTAGACACCAGTGGTCCGTGGGCCAATTGTCTGTGACTTGGAAATGAATTCTGCCTTTACCGGCTATATTACCCCAGAACCCACCGGACACCCTAAGCCACACAGGGAGCTCGTCTGATATCTGGCGAGAGGCATAAAGCTTGGTCTAATCATTTTTGGGGAATTCTTAATTGCGGCTTGTTGGCTTTGATGAAGGCTTAGGGCTTCTGTTAGATGGTGTTCGGCATATCGTGGCATGCGGTTGCATGTAGGGGTGTAGGGGCAGTCCATCATGTATATATACGCGTGATGGAATCTGGAGGGTTGAGGGCGAACCAAAAAAACCCAAACCAGTCACGAATAGATCGCATCGTATACGGTTCGCGGATAATATAGACAAGATGAAGTTCTCTTTGATCGCAGCTGCAGCATTCGCCGTGTCGGCTGAGGCTCACTGCATCTTTCAGGTAACGCTCCTTGAGATATAACACGCCGGACAAAATAGCTGATGAGCCATGGCGAGTCTAGGAAGTATCAGTCAACGGCCAGAAGCAAGGCTCGCTCGTCGGTCTCCGTGCACCCCGTGACAACAATCCCGTCTACGATGTGACCTCGCAAGGTATGAAGACTCGACTCGCTCGAAATGCTGGGGGGAAACACTAACTCTTAAACACTAGACATCATCTGCCAAAAGCAGGGAACGACCTCCGACAAGGTCATCAGTGTGTCGCCGGGTGACAAGCTAGGTGCCTATTTCGGACACGTCATCGGTGGCGCGCAGATCCCCAACGACCCCGACAACCCGATCGCGCCGTCCCACAAGGGCCCGGTCACAGCATGGCTAGCCAAAGTGGACAACGCGGCAACGGCCAGCAAGACGGGACTAAAGTGGTTCAAGATCTGGGAGGACACATTCGACACGTCGAGCAAGAAATGGGGAGTCGACAACATGATCGCGAACCAGGGTTGGGTCAACTTCGAGCTACCGCAGTGCATCGCACCCGGGGACTACCTGATGCGCGTGGAGATCTTGGCCTTGCACTCGGCCCGCATGGCGAACGGCGCTCAGTTCTACATGTCGTGCGCCCAGATCAGGGTCGGCGGCAGCGGCACCTTCACGCCGACCTCGACCGTTAGCTTCCCCGGCGCGTACCAGAAGAACGACGCTAGCATCGTGGTCAACATCTACGGTTTGACTGGCCAGCCCGACAACGGCGGTAAGGCGTACAGCGCCCCTGGTAACATCCCTGTCATCCAGTGCTAGATGATTAAGTTGGGATACGGGTAGTGAATTGCTCCTAGTTACCTAACTTAATATGATTTGTCGGTGTTGGATATAAGGGGTGGCTTTTAGTTAATAGTTGTTTGGTGGCTGCTGGGAGTGTTTGTTCCCGCTACGCTTCCAAGGCTACCTGTTACCTACTACTTAGTATGTAGCATTCAAACAATTTTGAAGTTCGAGATACATACTATTTGAAGCTAGGAGAGCTGATTTTCTTTTGGTGCTGATCGTGTTGATGTTGATTTTGTTGAACAAAATGGTAGATAGTGATTGTTCGCACTCGACCCGAGGAGAAATGTGCGGGTTTTCAGGCATAGTACGCTGCGCTTCTTTGGAATAGCGAGATGAAGTTATGTCTGACACTATGGATTCTCAGAGTAGGGGTATAGAAGTATCTGGTTTGATTCATTCTTTCGGAATATTGTGTTGGAGTTTTTTTTCTGGCAACTCCTAATTTTGCTGTTTTGAAGCTACCTCCTAACTAGGATTCGGATGACATGGTGAGGGATAGATATACTTGTGAAGCATATAGGTACTTAGTCATGAAGTTATTATCCCCAATGTTTCCTTTGCAAGAAGATATCCCTTCAAGGATAACGCATAGGTATTACCGCGGCAATCCAATATCTGCCGTCACAAGGTGGTCAGGCGCTTACTGGTATATAGGACCACAGGTACTTAGACATGGCGTTGCTAGTCTTTCTTCCACTTTTTCTTATTCTCTCAAGACTAAAAGTCTGAATGGTGGTGTTTCATCGACTGTCTTTTTTCAAACTTCACACGTTTCTACGTCTGCAGGCTATGACCCTTGAGGATCTACAGGCACCTAGTCTTACTAGGTATACTTGTACTGTAGTCCTACCAGCCCTAACCAATGGAGTACCTAACCAATATTTCCGTAGGAATGGTAGGGAGGGCTGAAATATGGGGAAATAATGACTTGATTCTTCCTACAACTTGTTTGAAAGGATTGGCTTGCATAGTAGAAGTCGTACGAAGTATGTTGCACTGAAATAGGATCCCTTGGAAAGCTAAGCCTTGCCGGTTGTTCAGACACTCGGCTCGACCCATAGCTGTGGTCCTAGTGGGGTAGCATCCTTCGTCAGGCGGGACAGGGGTAGTACACAAGCGCCAGGATTGTTCCAATCATCGTGGCCATGTTCCGAGGAATCACTGGGGAGATGCCTGGCTGGCTGAACTGCGCTGACTACACCGGTAGGCACGGCACGATGTGGATGTGGCTACCTACCTTCCTGAGGTACCAAAGATATGCAGGGTATTTAAAACTTTTAAAGGGCTTCGAACGGACTTTGTATCCCAAGTTTGGCGATTTGCAGTTGATTAAAAAAATACGTACGCATTTATAACAAACCATAACCAACCTTGCAGGTTAACACAGGCGAAAATGGCGCCGCCGACGTTACAAACGTCTAGTAGCGTCTTGAGCACAAGCTCCACCAACGAAAAAGCTGTGGAGCTGGCTGAACAGAAAGAAATAGAGGCGACTTGGAAAGAAGTTCAGAATAAAGTCATTGAATTGGCGGGCGGAGATCCGAAAAAAGTCCAGGCACTCGACATCAACTCGATGCTCAAGTATATCGACAACATACAAGCTTCGGACAAGAAGAAATCGGAGAAGTTCGGCGCATTCAAGAGCGTCGTGAACAAGACACTGCAATGCATAAACACGGTAGGAGGGATAGTCGCCGATGGCGCCTCAACTGTAAGTGGGCTCGTGGGGTTAAACGTTCTCATTCACGATTTGCTAAAAGTCGGTACAGGTCTTCGCCCCGGCGGGGATGTGCTACAACGCACTCACATTCGTCATTCAAGCGTGGCAAGGATACGAGGGCATATTCGAGAACCTTGCCGAGCTTCTTGAGAAATGCACTGAGTTTCTTGAGCGCCTTGAATCATATGAGGGGCGAATGGACGTGAGACTCAAGCGAGTCGCAGTTCAGAACCTCAGACTGTTCGTCGAAATTTGCGACCGCACTATAAAGTTGCGGAGGAAGCACAATAAGTTCCTTGCTTTCACGAAGCAACTATTCCTAAACGATAACGGCATCGGCGACCTACTCGGCATGATGGATAGGCTTAACGCCAAGGAATCTCTTCTAGTCAACGCCCAGACCTACAAGCTAGTGAGCGACAGTGCCGGCGATATCAAGTTGATACTCGACAGTCAGAAGGAACAGAAGAAGGAGCAGGAAGCGAAGAAGTGGCGCACTACCATTGCTAAGGCTCTAGGATTCCCACCAAATACCTTGGACAATGATGGCGAGCCAATTCCGAGTTGGCAAAGGGCTTTCGACGCTCGCAAGAACACGCTGGTTCCCGAGACTGGCAAGTGGATAATATATCACGAGGATTTCATACAATGGTCAAAGTCCACCGTCCCAGCCAAGCATATCATAATGCTAGATGGAAGAAATGGCTCTGGAAAGACGTCGATAATGGCCAACACCTTGAGATATCTTAGGAAGATGAATCGGGCTGGTCCCACATCTCGAGCTGTAACAGCCTACTTCTTCATGGAGGGCGAAAAGAAGAAATCTGACGACGAAGAGGTTGGTAGCAGCCGACTAGAAATTGTTTCGCGCACGCTGCTCTGGCAAATATGCACCGCCTATGAAGCGATGACCAAATCTGTCTTCCAAATTCTCGAGAGAACTCCCGACTTTGACGGCTCGGTCGACCTCTGGCAACAGCTATTCATAAATAATAAGGAGCGCATGAATCCAGACACCACTTTCTTCCTTTTTATCGACGGAATCAATCAGGAACTTCTTCCGCTACTCCGGAGGTTGACTTCGATTGCCGACGACAAGGTAGTCCGCATCTTTTTGACTGCGCCAACGCAGATGATCAAGGAACTTGAAAGGCCAGGAGGAATCAAGTCTATCACAATACCGATAGCGGAACATAACGCGGATGATATCGACAAGTACATTAACTTCCGAATGGATAATATGCCCATCCTCAAGAATGATGGCCGCCCCGGAATATCTGAATGGCGGGGCAAAATTCTGGAAACATTGCGGTATAAGTGTGCTGGAGACTACTTCAAGCTGAATACGAGTCTCAACTCCCTTGCGAAGGTTGATCTTATCGATGACATAGAGGAGGTGCTGGCAGATGCGGATAAGACCCGAGCTGACCAAATTGACGCCGAAATTCGACGACTAAACAACATCCGTACGGTTAAGGAGATCCAAGAAATCAACGAGATCATCCAATGGATCGAGGCTGGCCGGCGATGGCTACCAGTCGACATGATGGAAGCTCTCTTGTCTGTAAAGCATCAGAATAGTGCTGCCGTGCAGCCCCCCACTCCTTCGCTGACAAGGAGAAAGACGGGTATCGCTGATATTGAGAGCACCACCCAAGAAGCCACTCCGGTAACTTTGACTATATCTCTACTCCCCTTCACACAGAAACTTGCAGATAAATACCCCATCTTCACTGTAACTGACTCGGGATTCGTTGATTGGCGTTCGTCTGAAATCAAGGACCGGATTCCTGTAAAGGGGATCGAAAGAGACTCCGATCTCAGCATGATTACGTCTGGTCCAAAGATTATACAGGAGTCAGAGATTGCTATAGTCCGTCATTTCCTCAACAATGTGTGCCCACCCGAGCTCTACACAAGACTTGAGTTTGAACAATTCTTCGATATGAAGTTGGGTGCGAAATATAAGGATTACATCAGTCTCGACCTTGATAACGCTAATATTAAGATTGCGCTGACTTGTCTGGTCGTTCTTACGGAGCAGCAGCTGAGAAAAAACACAAGCCTACGCCAGTACGCTATGTATTGGCTCCTAGACCACTTACAGGAAGTCGACCTCTCAGCTGCTGACCGAGAATTGAAGGCACAAGTTGGGCCGCTTCTCGTAAAACTGTTTACTAGCGAGTGCGGGATTGACTCCATGTTCTGGCCTTTTAGCCTCAGCGTAAGCTTGAATACTTGGGACTGGGATGAATATATCGATCTCCGGGAAACCCGAGCGGAATGGCTCTATTCCATGTCCGGTGTTAATGAGATATCTCGTTGGTTACGCGACTCTTCCGTGACGAAGTACATAACCCACGAACCGGGGGTTTCATTCGTCAACGAAGTGAAGGCATCTTCTACCAATCTTCATAAGACGATTCTTTCTCGTGCGGCTAAACATATGGCGATTCACTTATTCCGTCGTGTGGATTTTACCCCTCGCCAGTTCTGGTGCGCATGCTGGTTTATACGCGGATATCTATCACGGGTAAGACCCCCGAGCCTTCTTGCATCCTGTAACAAGACGTGATTTTCTAACCACTTCATCTAGCTCAATCCGGAAAAGTCTTCGCAAATGCCGAGCGACCCAGATTCGTATAGGAACGTAGGCGAACCTGCCTTTGAGGAATTCGAAGGCAGAGAATTCCGCCTTGAGACATTGAAACAGATAGAGGAGTGGGCCGGCGAGGTGCTCGGGAAGGCAAAGGATACACCAGAGCAACAATCGAGCTGGGAGATCCACGCCGCTCTCATCACATTCCAATTGTGCCACAATGAAGCAGAAGCGACCGAGATATACCGAGCCCGTGCACAAAAAGCCGTTGAGCTCAACCCGAAGAACTGGCACGCGTGTCATTTTATAACCAAACAACCTAGCACTGGCAATGAAGAGGCCGTACGCCTCCTTTCGCAGGCTAAGAAGGATATCGACGAGCTGCGCAGGAGCAACGAGTCCTGGATTCGGAACAGCGCCAATTCCTCGCTTCTAGCTCGTATCACGCTTGATCTAGGCGATCGCCTGTGGGACTTAGGCAAGGATCTAACACTTGCTGCGGCTACACACAGGGAGAGTTTGCAATACGACTATGTACACTTCAAGGACTACACGAAAGTATTGAAGCGATACCAAAGCAGCTCAGCATGGAACGAACTGATCGCTTTTGTCGAGACCTTGAATAGCACAAGCGAGACCTGGGCTGCGTACTTTGACGAGTTGGTCAATCAGTTCGTCGTCCAAATTGCAAGCATAGACGAAATTAACGTCCTTGCTCAAGCCGCAGACGCCACTAAGCGATGGGACGTGATCGAAGCCTTTTTCACCCTAGCTATTGACATGGGTGTCGCGCAAGAGACTCACGACTTACTCTTTTTCCTCCGAGACGGCTTCGCTAAGACTCTAGCGGCAGCTGCTGACGACACACAGCAAGACAAGGTGGTCGCAATCCAGGAAACGGCCCTCGAGAATATCCGGCTACACCGCCACGACAGCTTGTCACGCCACTCGATCGACGATATGACAAATGCTTTGGCTCGTACGTATCTCGACAAGGCGTTCCAACCAAACCTAGCTATTGAGAAAGTTGACTCCTATGGTTCTCTCATTGCGAATTTGCTCCCAGAACCAGATTCGGATGATGGTTTCGACCTCTGGACTAGCACAATCGCTGTGTGCTGCCTGATCCGGTATCATCACCGTCGCAAGACCGACTCACATCTAGCGCGTGGTTGGATCGAGCGTATTGTAAGGGAGATCATCGAACTCTTATCCGATGACGACGAAGAGAACGACGAGACAGCTTATTGGCTGCTCGCGCGGCTACTTACAACTATCGAGGACACGAAGAACACCCGAATCGTGTGGGCGATGCGTAATGCGGCGCAGCGCGACGCGCTGATCGAGTGGGAAAGCTGGGTCGCCAAGTCAACCAATGACGGGCAGGGCACTATTAGCAATGTTAACGTTAGCAGCCCACCGAAGGAAAAAGAGAAGGTCACCCCATACACCAATGGCTTCGCGAACAAGAGTGTGCAGAGTGTAGTCCGAGAACGCCATAGGAGTCGCAGTCAGAGCCCAAGACCCGGCGTCAAGGAACATAAGTCCCAGTCGAGCGAGGTCACCAGGGACCCGACCCCCGAGCCGAAAGCCCCTGAACCTGCTGAGGTTAACCATGACCCGATCCAACCAGGTTCATTCGTGTCTTGCAATGGGTGCTACAAGCAGTGGACAGTAATGGGCGAGACATTGTACACTTGCGCTGACTGCTTGGGCGCGATACAACTGGATGCAAGTTGCCATGCCTCGCTCCTCAAAGGAGAATTAACGAAGAAGGGTCTAAGCTGTAAGAAGGAACACACTTTTATTGAGTTGTCAAAATGGGACGAGAAGGAGTACGAGGGTATGCCGAGGGGATCCGTGCCATTGCCCGACGGACAACCGGGGAAGAAATGGATGACGTTGGAAGAGTGGAAAAAGGAACTCAGGGACCTATATCTGACTTCCGATAAGTAAAACAATTTAGGTAGATGAGTTTTAGAATACCTAGAATCTAGATAATTAAGTCAAGATGATTCTTTGTGAAGGGTCTGACGAAAACTGATAACTGCATGATCAACCGTACTTCTTGGTCTACTGTATCGACCGAAGGTTCAACCTATCTTCAACCAATAGAGGCATTTCCCTCTTCATCTTAACCTCATGCCGAGCCCTAAAAGTCAGTTGTTGGTTTTATATGACAGAGATTCAATAGTCGGTACGATGAAATGGCTTAGAAGAATGAGCACACCTTCACTCAAGACCTTCTCAAGAATACTCTATGCGCTGATACCTTTCCTAGACTCGATATACTTCAACCAACAGATAGTATCTAATCATATTAATAGAGGACAATGTTGTGCACTGAAACCACCGGACCAATGACGAACCCAAGCTCAGCAGAGCCTAGCAGTTACCTCCAATAGGGAGAGCTCAACATGGAAACTCTCCGTGGATGCACTTCGACAAGACCAAGTCTGAGAACGAAACCGCCAATCTAGTCGAACTACCTCTACTTAAGTCCGCAATCTGCCAGAGTTCTTTTCGAAAGCTGGGTTCGTGGACGTTGAGAAGAACATTGAGGACGCGTCGCCTCATCTGGCTTTCACGTTCCAAGAAACCGGTCTTGTGATACATGATCTATCTGTACGCAAGATCAACCAATCATGAGCATATGTCATTTGTGTCAAGACGTCTTCTTTCTACTACGGAGGGGGAGACTAAATAGGGGGTTTACGATACGACACTAAGAGTCACGGCAATTGGTAGGGAGCCATAAGAACGCTAAATTTCCACAACTGCCGGTCGGTTCAGGCCATTATTTCCGACCACATCTAAACCAGTATCCGGAAGCTCCAATAGGAAAGAAGATTAGGGAATAGAGAAGCTCAGATGTAAAAGTCTTTGGTAAGTAACTGTTAGTGGTAGCAAACCGCCAACAGCGACAAATCATAATAATGAGGCCCCACACCGCGAAGCAAGGCTCTTTCATGTTTTAGATGTTGATATATAGTAAACACCAGATATGATGCAGTAATTCTTTTCTATCCGCGTAGTTGGTACCTTGATGAATGCAGGCACTAATTGCTACGGCTAGAAATCTTTCAAGAATAAACACCTTATCAACAGCCCATAAAGTACTTAGTCTTAGGTCACTGCCGGAAATCCTGATGAATTGAAAGATGGTGTATATTAGTAGTTCTAATCAATTATTTTTCCTGTGCGTATATGTCGCGATCCTGTCGAAAGACCTTTCGCTATCGACTTTGCTATTGCCAACACCAGTCCTCTAGTTTCGGTGGTTGCTGAAGACGCAAAGGGCGCTAATGAGAAACGTGTATTGTCACCTGCAAGCATAGATGCGAAAGATGCTGCAAGAAACGATATCACAGGAGACATAGATCCGGCCACTCTGGAAAGAAGACTGTGAGCCGTTCACTCAACCCACAAGAGCCTTAAAAGTTAAAACAACAATAGAACGGAGAATCTAACCAGATTCGGTTCAACAATGGGTCAAAAGTGGTTGAGTCCAGTATCCAACCTAGGCTTATTACGACTATTATTAATTGTGGAGGAATCTCTGGAGTGGCTACAGCAGTATAGGGCTGCCTGGAATATAACAACCGCCCACTATAATATAGATACCGAGGCAGTAACTAGGTACTAAATCTAAGAAGGAATACAGTATCAATTTCCAGCCATTACTAGTAGGTTATACATACCTACCTAGTAGTCAGAGGCTCTGAATCCCCTCATACTACATGACGAAATACAGTAAAAATACGGTGCGGGGTAGGTTCGCAAAACCATTTGATAACCCTGTATTATTTCACTGAAATATTCTGTAGAATCATCCAGTCATTCGCAGATATCTGTAGGTTTGGTGCTTATTAAT
Organism: Rostrohypoxylon terebratum; assembly: GCA_022497145.1. Classification (NCBI taxonomy): domain Eukaryota; kingdom Fungi; phylum Ascomycota; class Sordariomycetes; order Xylariales; family Hypoxylaceae; genus Rostrohypoxylon; species Rostrohypoxylon terebratum. The sequence goes on from MU385958.1 coordinate 31,742, forward strand.
TCTGCCTCTGTCCTGGATTTGGAAACGTGCAGATCGATACTAAATGCAGTAATCTCAGCGCGTTCAGCTCTGAACTGTCTGGACTGTTGCATGAATTATTGATTTACAGGGGGTGGATGTGGAGCTGAAAAAAAGGGGCAACGTTGCAGCGACATACTACGTAATATGTAGGACATCAGGACATCACTTCGTATCAACGCTCACTGCTCACTTGAAAGCCTTCCAGGTAGCCAACAGCATCACGTAAAGACGAATTTACGTAAAGATTCACACGCGCCGAGGTAGGCTGTCGTGGGGAACATTGTCCTGTCACCGTTTCATACCCCTTACGCTTTCTTCATCTAAGATAGATACATGGCCTCATCGAAAAAACGTTACCCAGTCATAAATCCAGCCAATATGAAGGTAATTTGATTAAACATTATAGGTCATCCCCCGCGCCGTTCCGCCCGATCCACCGATACCCATAAGGCCATTAAGCCAGAACCATCATTCCCATGTAGCATACGACGCCGAACAAGCCGGCGAGGCTCATTGAGTTGGACGAAGCAGCGCCTGTGACTGGCACTGCTGGCGTGGGCGTTAGGACCTGCGTTATCACAAATATTAGCTTTCGATTCGTAACAAAATTGTTATTCAGATGCGGATAACCCTAAAAGGCTTACCTTGTTTACGACGTGCGCGACGCCGTTCTCCAAGATCAGGTTGGCCTGCGTGATCAGTCCGCCATTGACGTAGTATTTGCCGGCGCGGATGCTGATGGACAGAGTCTCGCCCTGCTGCGTCTTCAGGACGTCTCCATCCTTCAGATCGGGAAGATAAGCAACGGTGCCGGCGATGACATGGTTGGAGACCAGCTGTGAGGCGGGAATGCTCGAGTTGGAAACAGAGATAGCCTCGTTGGATGGTAGGAACACGGTGACGGATTGGGTGTTTTCTAGTGTGTCTGTCATGTTGCTACGGGAAAGTAGGCTGGCGAAGGCTGTCTGGCTGGTAGACTTCGCCGTAGACGAAAGTGACTCAGGCTGGGTGAAGTAGCTATTCGCTGCTATGTCAGAGAGCTGCCTGTGTCTGCGAAAGTTTACATGGCTTACCTGTCTGTGATGTGGATCAAACCACCACTATACTGGATATCGCCTTTGATGACATTGGCGATCTTTCCTAAACCAGAAGAGATTCTGAGTAACGATGGGGTGGTTCCATTAGACTGGCGTCGGAGAGAGGGCAGCATCCATCGTTTCATCGTGGGCGATGTGAGATTCAGTGGTCTTGAGTCGATAACTATTCGTTGACCTTGACCTCCTAGTAACGGAGCTTGAGCATTCGTTTCGAGGATAGATCCAGGAAATGAGCGGCTGGAACTCTCCAAGTTGGTTATCGCTCTAGACGACTGGAATGCCGCTGCTCGACGGTCCGCTCCAGAGACATCTCGCCCAAGCAAGGCAAGTAGGGTCGAGTTGTCATATCCTACATCTGAAGGCGCGAATACCGTCCCGACCTCTCCGGAAAGGTATAGCTGTAGAACCTCAGGATCTGATTGGATGAAGTCCGCGAACTTAGAAGCTCCAGACGACACCAGAGCATCAATAAGACCAGGCAGTGACTGGGAAACCGCCGATGTGGCGATTCCCATCAGGAGAAGTATAGCAGCCCGAGGTTGTGCCAACATCTTGTAACCGGTTCCCGAGTTTGATGATCCTAAACAAATCTGAAAGTTTCGGTACTACAATTAAGACCTCTGTGTTCTGAGGACGGAAAAAGTCTAGTAGCAAGCGTTGAGGAGAAGGGTAAGGAGGGGTTGGCCGTTAATCATGGCGGGTCAACGTGGGCTTTTTATTTAATTTGGTAATAGGAAGAAGCTTGGATCAACCACAGCTTCTCAGGTACGGCTGGTACCATTCTTGGAGGTTACAATGCTTTTGGAGGCTCAAAATCACAATTAATCAACCTCATCAACACGCAGCTTTATGCATGCGGGCGTTATCGAATAAGGTCAAGCGCCTACCTCAAATGCAAGATATGCAAAGTCGGGACAATATTACATCTACGCATTTGATTAGGTAGGGCACTGATGCATTGACACACAAAATGTGGTTGTGCGTGAGCTTCCTGATCTATTCGCTATCCATAGCTGGGACTCAGGTGATATCAACCACTCCATATAGGCCTTGGCACCGAGAAATATTGCAGCTGAACTAACCTTCCCCTTTTATCGCCTGCCACGCCTTTAAATCCTATCGTCTGGTCAGGCTGCGGCTGTTACATCGCTGTAAAGTCCAATTTCGAAACATACAATTTGGGCATTCGGTCATGCAAGTTTTCGGCGACCTCGAGCAGCGGCTGATTCTATTGTAGGGACTTCTGTAAGTCGCCGTTCCAAGGGTAATATTAAATGCCGAAAATGCATATGTGATGTGTTTTATGATTTGATCTAACCTAGTCTACAGCGTTGAGAGGCGTGCTATACGAGCTCGTAGGACTGTATACCAGGTCACTCATCGGAGTTTGCATCAACACGGCCCCCACGACGTCAATGTACTGTACCTAGCGGTTAGTCCATTGACTTAAGGTTGTCTTCGACAAGCCAACTACCGGCAGCAAGAAGAGACCAGAGAATTGGCGGAAAGAGGGGGATGGTCTATGATTTAATTGAGCCCACATCTTATTAGGGCGTACCGAGCCGATTGTCTTCTTTCGACATCTTCCTGCAACTATACGCAAGTCGGAGACTAGACACACATTCGTCTAAGATGGTCGTCTCAACAGCTAATCAACTCAGTTCCACCTACAATCTTTGGCAAAGATTCACCTTCCCTAGCAAAACTGGCCCTAGAGATGCCGTCGCTGTACCTCGCTCGGTGGCTGATCAACTCAACTCCGCTTATACCCTCATCATAGACATGGCACTTGTACAATTCCTTACCATACTCTTTGCTGTTAGCCTCTATTTTTACATGCGGAGATTTGACCCCAGAGATCGAGTGACAAAGCTCAGCCCTCTAGCCCCTACGATCTGGAATAAAAGGTCCGACCTTGTGGATTTGATCATGGAAACGGGCACTAACAAGGAAAATTGGAAGAACCCAAACATCACCTTGCTGCTGATCCTGTTCCTTATCCTTTGGGTTGGTGTGAAGGCGACGGGAGTCCTCGTTCCCCCTCTCCTCCTCCTCAGCAATGCAGCACCAGTGAACCCGGATGCTATATACTCGCCCGATCGCTCTGCTCATACCGACCCCGCCACAGCTGCTCTGTTTCCCCTTGAAGTGCCTCGGTTTATTCGTGCATTAGGAAGCACGGTCGACCAGGAAATTCGCAAACAGGTCAACGTCAGTCAAGCAAAAACTATTGGAGAGACTAGCAATGGCGAAGACATCCTGCAAATAGACTACTCATACAATGCTACAGGGGCAGACTTCGGACTACAGAAATACCCAGAATTGGTTCTCAAAGTCGTTGGTTCATGCGTAACGGAGTACGGGTGGTTTAACCAGACTGTCCCCGTAGCCTATGGCAATAAAATCATTGCCCTGGACTATTACAATCTCTGGGGCGTTCGAGAGGAGTCTTCCAGCTGGGATTCGTCTTTGTTCGATGGGAGACAGCCAGTTGCGTCGTTCTTCGCGCAGGGCGCTACGGCAGGTGCACTGCCACTTAGTAACGGAACTTGGGCGGCTATTGTCTCTTCTGTAAACAGGACCAGCTTCAGCCCCGGTACCGACCCATGGTATCTAACAGGACCGGCCCCGACCGGTTCAGATGCCCCATACATGGTGTTGCCAAAGCGGCCAGCTCTGTCTTGCTGGGAGGATAATATATGGTCCTACAAAGGCCATAATACTTCTGTCGACGATTTGTCAAGTACTGCGCTCCCAGGCTTCGAAATATCAAAGGACCTCCAAGATATATTCCTATTAACCCTAGGAAGCCCTGTGGTATCGGCTGTCGGGCAGCATCTTCAATCCTCGGCTCTCCTCTCGACAACTTCGGCCAGCGATCAGGTATTCGATGCCAGTTCAAGCAGTGTCCACAATGATCTCGAGCGTCTGATTCAGGCTGCCTACGTAGCCACTGTAAACGTTTTAACCGATCTGACATTATATCCTGTCGGCGCCAGCAGAATAGTGCCGAACGCGGCACAAAGCGATTCTGGTCAGACTAAAGATGGAGTTGCCGATTTTGTTGTCTGGGGTCCAGATATCAAAACGTTGTCGACATTAGTACTTATCGCCGTACCTACCGTATTTGTGGGTCTTTGGTTGCTAGCTCTCATACTGATGTACTACACACCTGTCAAGATTGTTACCGCTCTTGATTCGAGCGACTTGCAGGTGAAGCTTGTGGCGGCTGGACCGCAAGACAGGACACCGGCATCTGCTAGTAGGCCGAGATCTGCAGATAACCAGTAAGCACCAGTTCAATCCATATATGTGTGTGTATTCGGTACTAATAATTTAGATCTGGACTCGATGCAAAACAGGCCCCGGCAACCTCATCAGGAAACAACGCGTTGGGGACGACCACAACTTCATATAATGTGTCGCCAAACACTGAGTCGGGGCTCGGTGCGAATAAGAAGGAATGAGAAATATGATACGTACAATATATAATCGAAAAGGGTAGGGATGAAGCTTCCAACGTTCGGTGTTACGTTGTTGGTACGTCTTTTTGGAGTGGTAATGAGATCAAGTCGTATGCTCGGTTCTATGACATATTCGTCGCAAAGTGACCTAGGAGAGCTTGGAGGGGGTGGGGGGAAACTGGTGTGAGGCGGTGATGAATCTGCAGACTGTTATGTCTTAATGATTTCTAAGCTCCATTTCCCATGATGTTATACTTTAATTATTAATAGTGCGTCCGCTCATTTTACGCCGTATGAAGGGAGATGTTATGTTTAGGTAGAGCTATCAATGAACACTGAGTATCTGCCAGTGACAAGAAGGGTATTGTGGTAATTTTGATTTGAGGACCATTGGCTAACTCACATAAGTCGTCGTTGATTACCTAGAAGCCAAACCCGATCGGACAACCGCCCCCCATCATCTCGTCCTTTTCTCCTATGGCGAACCTCTTCATAGCTTCGGCCTGTTTCAACACTTCCTCCTTGCCCATCTTCTCGAATTCAACCGGCCCAAGCTCCTCTGGGACATAGCCTCTTCCCTGATACTTCCCGCCTGGTGCGACTTTACCGCCCGAACTAAGCCATAGCATCACCCGATTATATAACGTATCAGCTACGTACCACGGCTCGAACCCGACGAATCTCGCGCTCCGATATAATCGACCGTCATGAGCAGGTTGCGCCAAAGGATCCATAGGCGCGGCGCGCGGCAGAAAGAAATATCGTATCAAAACCCCGCGTAGATGGAAAAAGGTCTTCGTAAAAATCGTCGCCCACATCGGTGGTTCGGGGAAACCTAGCGCATCGCGAACAGGCTTCTCATCGATGAAAGAGACAAACAGACTCTTCATAACGCCATGCAGGAAGGTCGGCATGCCCCTGAGGAATAGGTCCACCGTAGCCTCGGCGACCATCTTGTTCTGGGGGATGAAGTACATGTGCTTGGCCTCGTACTCAAGCTTCCACTGCTCCAATGCTTCCAGAGTCTCTGGCACCAGCTCCACGAACCCCATGCGTCGCGCAAGTTCGCGCCAGTAGACGAAGTACGCAACCTTCTCCAATCGAGTCACCGGTCGCCAATCATACCGATCGATCCAGCGCGACGGCTCCAGAACAAACAGCGCGAGCGTGTGCACGTAGTCTTCTCGGACGATATGGTTCGCATAGCGGTCGTGCATCCAATTCAACCTCGCGGTCGCCCTCCTTCCCCTCTCCGAATCCAAGTCCCCGCACAGTAATTCTATCAACAAGATCGCCGTATCTTCGGCGCGACGCCCGACGCGGTTCGGGTCGCACAATTGGCGTGTCTTGACGAGCAGCGGCGTGCCGGTGGCCATACCGTAGCTCTTGACCAGCGCCCACTGCGTGCCGAAGTAGAACAGGAACGGCGTGTCGTACAGCTGGTGCAGCCGCATCACCTCCGCCGCCTGCTTGTAGTTCAGCTTGTACGGGTCCTCGAGGTAGGCGGCGTACTTGCGCTCGAGCGCGCGCAAGGCGCGATACCGTAAGAACTGTACTAAGGTGAGGTAACACACGATGACGGTCGGAACGACGATGCGCCACCCGGGCGACGCCGGATCGGCCGGATCTGCACCGCCGAGCCCATTTATAGACGTGGCGGGCGGGACCGTAATATTTTGAATCGTATCCATCAATCCCGGGCTCGTCGATGAAACCGCTTAAAATACCGGTGTTTGTTTAGGGAAAGTCTAGAGTAAAACATCAACATTGGAAAATCCGGGAAATCCGGAAAGGGTGGAAGAGGCAAGAAAAAAAAAATAGATAACGTAAGGCGTGTTTTGATCCATTGCTAGGTACCAGACTGGTGAGTGGGGTGATCTTGGGGTGGTTCTAGGGGTTCTAGACTACGACATATCAGCGGCCCCTGAGTGAAAGAAGGATTCTGATCGATTTCGTACGAGAGAAAAAATAGAAAATCCGCGGGTTCGACCGACCGCCAAGGTCTAGGGAGGGTGAAACTTTTATAAGCTAATCGAAATCCGGTATAATACCCGAAAACAGATACCAGGGTCAACCTTGGGGAGTTACATATGTCTTACTAGATTCGGCTAATAGGGGGATCATGGTTGGTTGGAACCTTTGTACGGGAAGACGGAAACACGCTGCTGCGCCCCTGAATGACATACCCGTTCGTGCCTGTGGATAACAGATATGACGGTTGAGCTTACCAAGAATCAAAGAGACCACAAACATATGATTATTTGGTCAACATTATGGTATTATTATCTGATAAAGTCCCGCGTCGAGCAATTAAAAGTTAGACTAGGTCATCATCACGCCTACTAGCTAACTACTTCCTATGTAGGTACTAATTCTCCCCTTTTTGAAGCATCCATTACTCTCGTTGTAGCAGGGGAGAGGGAAACAACCCGACAATCTTAGATCGTCAAACTGCCCGTCAAAGGCAGATTTCGGCTGCTCGCTCCGACAGAGATCTGGTAACCGCCCTTCTGCAGAAGCCACTTCTGCGCAGTCACATCCCAGGTGCTTAGATCTCGTCGCGTCAACGGGAAGCTGACGGTAGCCGATTGACCGGGCTTCAGCACGGGCTTCTCGAAGCCACGGAGTTGCTTGACGGGGCCGTTAGGAATTCCGACGTATAATTGCGCAACCTCAGCACCCTCGACCTTGCCGGTGTTTGTGACGACCGCGGAGACCGTGGCAAGAACATCCCATAGATCCTCCTGGCCGCCCTCAATGATGGCCTTGGACGGGTAAGAGGAGGTGTCCGCACCCTGGGTCTTGGACACCTTAAGTCCGGAGTAACCGAAAGTGGTGTAGCTAAGTCCGAAACCGAATTCATAGCGGGGAGTGATGTTCTTAGCATCGAAGGCGCGGTAGTCGATGTAGACACCCTCTGTGAAGTCAGACTGCGGGAAGAGCTCGTAGATGCCGTCTGGGTAGGTCTGGTTCTTGAGGTTGCCATAGTCGGACTCGTTGCGCGGAACAGAGTACGGCAACTTGCCTGAGGGGTTGACGTCGCCGTATAGGATCGAGGTCAGGGCACGGCCGGAGTCTTGGCCGGGGAGATGCGCAAAGATGAGTGCCGTTACGTTAGGGTGGTCGATGAACTGGTCAACGAGTCTGACACCGGCGTTGTGGAACACAACGATGGTGTTGCTGCAGTTCGCGGCAACGTTCTGGATAAGAGCATCGGTGTAATCATCGTGTAGACCGGGTCTGTCCCAGCTCTCCGAAGCAAAGGCGTTACCGACAACAATGCAGGCGTCCGAAGCCTGGTCAACTACGGGGTTGCTGCTGTGAAAGTCCCACCATAGGTTAGTGCCATCCTCGTAGGCACGCTGGCTCAAGGCATCGTAAGGGGAGCTAACGTATGCGGGCATGTTTGCTCCCGATCCGCCGCCCGTGACCAGGGTACCATTTAACGCAATTTGGGTGTGGATAACATTGCCGTCGCTGTCACGAAGCACATCTTGAGGGGCCAATGGCTGCATCCCAATGTTCCAGCCGCCAGTTCCTGGTGTATATTGATCAAACGGCTTCGCCGAATATCCGTATAGGGAAATGAGCTTAGGCGATTTAAGGGGAAGCGCGTTATTGACGTTTTTCACAAGGACGTGGCTTTCGACTGCGCCCTGAAGGAGAATTTGCTTCGCATCCTTAGACCTGGCAATGACTCGCTGGTGAGGCTCCGTAAGATCGTACGGCATGCCTAAACCAGTAGTTGGGTAGCCCTTGTCCTGACCCATTTTGTACCATGTTGCGACAATTCTGCGACTTGTTAGCTGCTATTCAGTCTCGGAAGATGCAATGCTAGGGAATTACCTCGTAGCCATATCATCCAGTCTAGTCTCCGCAATAGATCCATTGGTAACAGCTTGGGTCAAGTTGGTAGCCCAGTAATCGGTGGCGTAGGGCATCACCATGTCCAATCCAGCCAATGCGGTGGCAACGCCGGCGTGCTGGGCCCACCAATCAGATACAACGAAGCCCTGGAAACCTAACTCGGTCTTCAGGAGCCCGTTTATGTTCTTCGAGTTGGAGCAGCCGTAGCTGTTGTTTACTCGGTTATAGGAGCACATAATATTTACGGTGCCAGCCTTGACAGCATCTTGGAAGGGCCTTTGTTTCATGTTAGTCGGATATAGCTTCACAATTACGGTCCGCACGATTATATCGCCATACTCACCAGAGGTACATTTCGTGCATCGTCTTGTCGTCAATGTTAGCAGACACTGACGAGACATTATCCTCGGGATTTCTGTTGGTTTCTTGCTCATTGCCAATGAAGTGCTACAAGGTGTTAGACATTGTCACTGAGAAAAATTGCTTGAGTTTGTACCTTAGTGCTCGTTGATACTCCAACGGATTGAACACCCTTGATGGTGTCGGCTGCTAAAGCTCCGCATAGGTAAGGGTCATTTGAGAAGCCTGGTGAAATGTCAGTACCCCACGAGTTGAGAATAGGAGTAGTCAGTATCTTACCCTCCCAATTTCTTCCACTAACAGTGATGCGACCCAAAGGTCCTACAACAGGTCCAAGGGCAACGTGAACTCCTTTGGCACGGAATTCCTTTCCCATTCCCACGGCTCTCTTGTTGGCCAGGTCACGGTTCCAACTAGAATCATACGAGTTAATGACTGGATACCTTTGGCAAAGGAAGATTGATGATCTTACCTGGCGCCAACAGAGATACCCGCGGCCCAACTCGATGAAAGGTCAGTTGTTCGTACTCCGTTGCCAGCATCACTAAGACAAAGACCAGTGAATCCAACTCTCTCGATAGCAGGAATGATACCAGAGCAAGAGCTGTCCGGCACAATACCCCCCGTCAAGTTGACCTTCTCCTCCAAGGTCAACTGAGCTACAAGGGCTCGAGCCTTGGTGTAGGAAGTGGCCCAGTCGCCGGAGCCGGTGCCATTGGGAGATGGGTATACCGGTGGTGACTTGCCGTAGAAATATGTGTCGTCTGTGATGATAGACTGAGCAGCAGTGCCGCTAGCCAGGCCGGCTAAGACGCATACCAATGTTGACAACATTGTGTGTAGGATTGACAACGCCGGATTAGTCGTTGAGGCAGGATCGACATCGAACGGAAAAGTTTGCCATAAATACGAATTGTTCATTCTATATGAACCTCTAGGTACCTACCCTACATTGGTACCTGGCGTGAAAACCAACTCTATTGCACCCGTGAGGGGTCAGAAAGACCTAAAATGAAGTCGGCCCTTCTCGTGAATGGCTTCGGTCGGTATTGGTGCAAGTGCCCACGAACCCGGTTGGAAGCCCACAGATTCGGGGGGAGACGGGCAGGGATGAAGAGCGTCAATGACGCCAGGGCTTGGGGAATGCGGAGAATGTCTTAAATGACAAAGAAATAATACCTAGGGATACACAATGTTCATCAATACGAAAACTTGATCGAGAACAACCAATTTGGGGTAGATCTAAGACGTAGTAGATGAGAAGTACCATTCCATCGAGCCTCATCAAGCTAATCCCAATCTGAGTCTGAGGTAAGGAACTGAGTGTATCTGTCATGGAATAAGCACACCACGGTGAAGAAGCGGTGATGTTCACGATATTGGCTATAGTAGGTAGTAGGTAGTAGGTAGTAATAGGTAGCGCCTGTAGGTAGCGTACCTAGCTGCTGCACAATGCACCTACACCCCGCACCGGACCTACCCCAGCAGCTGCCCCAGTTCCAGTTCCCATGAGGTAACAAGGGGCGGACATCTGGTATGCCAAGAGTTCGTTGGGGTAATAGACTAGCCTCCGGGACTAGAAGCTTGATTTGTTCGAACCGCCGTTCGTCACCTATTCGGTATGTACGTAGATTTCCAAAGTTGGTAATAAATAAACCGAGGTCCGATACGCTCACCTCTTCCCACCAATCACTCACAAACTGTTACTGACGGTTTCTTTCTTTCGCCGGTACTACGCAGTATAACTAATCTACCACGGCTCCACAGCAAGTTCAAATTGCGTGCTCATCTCCTGACTACAATCTTATTCATCGCCGCACCTGTGCTAGTGGGCTATCCAGAGCAAGGCCAGACCTGTAAGTAATGAGACTGAGATCCACCGCGGACGTTCGGACCCGGCATCGGAAGTGCTCGTCGACGCAGGTTTGGATGTGGTGACGGATGTTGCCGTTATTCCCACAGTTGACCCTGTTGCGGTGCCAGTCACGGGAGTGACAAAGACTGTAGCGGTCGGTGTTGTACTAGTCGTCATAGTCACGATAGTGCTCGAAGTTTTTTCACTTGCAGAATAAGTGGTACGAGTTGCAATAAAACTTGGGCTCTCACGTGTAGTGGACGCTAGCGGAATACCCATAATCGAAGCGTAGTTCGTAGCAACCTCCGCAGGAAGAATCTTCAAGTCTGTTTCCTGCCATCCGATAGTTATCTGATCGTGCCCTATCCACATGTTGGATAATGTGGTATAGATATCGGCGGTGCTAATATTCGGCAAGAGAAGAAAAGCCATAGGGGTAGAGACCATCGAGTTGCAATAGTATTCAGCCATGCCGGTGAATCCTCTATGCTGAATTAGCAATACTGACTATGAGTTAGATAAAGGAAGGCTTCTTCAGGCATCCTGACCTTTGGCAACACCCTCCGGTCCAAGCGGTGATGCTCCCATTGACATTCGAATTCGCCCTTGCAAGGGTCATATAATAGGGACATACCCCGGGGCTTATCATCTGGAACTTTGTGGTATATTGGCTCGGAACGCATTTTGAATAAGAAGGGTCGACCCATCCACTTGAAGGAGATAGAGTGCTTGAATGGTGCGGGTTGTCATCAATATAGACCTCGTATCGATTCGCACACCATGCTGGAGGCGTGAATACAGTCGTGAGGGCTTGCATCGTATGGTGTTGACAAGAGAATCTCGGGATTTAGGAAATCCTCGTGAGAATAGGAAGATTCCAGGGAACTATTCGAGGATCTTATGGTTTGCATACCAGGTGAGCATACCGGTGGTTGTCCTCGATGAAAATATTGTCCTAACCTAGGTTAGAACATCTTGTGTTCGAGTTACAATAGGACTGACCAACCATTTTCCGTAAATAAACGATTGTGATAATTGAAAATCTCAATCCGTAATTCGATGTTCTTGTTTAAGACATTCAAAGTTAGGTGTATGACATGTGGTAGGGAAAAGGGGAAAGATCTATGAATGCTTGGTTTGTTTTCAGGCAACCTTGTTCTTGCTATTACTCCTTCCCAAGTTGGTTGAAACATATAGCAATAGCCTATAAAATTCCATAGCAGGTAATATCAAGTAGATGAAGGTGCGAGTGAGTTACCAAATAGTCGTAGTTTCGTACCTATGATGTGCATAGGTATTACCTATTACCTAACCTACCTACGCAGGTAGCCTATTCCCAATTGCGATAAGCACTGTTGCACTATCCGTCATCATCATCAGAGCTTCAGGGCCATCAGAGTGCACATCTCCGAGCTTCCCCGATTCGCCTCAAAACTTGAACGATTCAAGATACGAGGATCTTAAGGTAATACTCAGAAGGTGCGATCTGAAAATGGCGCCTGTTCATAAAATAGCTTTAATCCAGCTTCATCCTAAGGTCCGTCCATATCTTGTTGCGTTCAGTGTCATTTTACCCCTCACCTGGCCCTCTGACCCTCTCGAATACGACACAAGACGAATGCAGGTCTATCGTAACAACTTACTTCCGGTATGTATGGGTTACTTACTTTTTACGTAGCCTCTTTCGCCGGCCGTCAACTTTGCCAAGGCCGAAGCTTTCATACGAGATGCCGCTCGTGAGGGATGTCATCTAGCTGCCCTGCCGGAATATCACCTCACTTCCTGGGTCCCGGAAGAACCGAATTTTAAAGAGATATGTGCAGATTCGGCAACTTACTTGGACAAATATCAGAAATTAGCTAAGGAGCTAAATATCTGCATTGTACCTGGCACGATCATCGAATTACAAGATGACTCCCTACACAACATCGCATACTTCATAGGTCCAGATGGCGAGGTGCTCGGACGATATCAGAAAAAGAATCTTTGGCATCCCGAACGACGGCATCTAGTGTCTTCAGCCCACGGACCGCACGTGGCTTTCGACACACCCCTAGGACGCGTGGGGTTATTGATATGCTGGGATTTAGCTTTCCCCGAGGCATTCCGGGAACTTATCTCCGACGGCGCGCAAATTATCTGCGTTCCTACGTTCTGGAGCATGAAAGATGTCACGGATGAGGGGTATTCACTCAACCCGGACAGCGAAGCTCTATTTTTGCAGAGCACTGTGGTCAGTCGCGCATTCGAAAACACGTGCGCGGTAGTGTTTGTCAATGCGGGAGGTCCACCCGAGAAAGGGGAGAAGACTAGTTTCGCGGGCTTGAGTCAAGTCGGCGTACCCCATATCGGTTCCCTTGGGAAATTGGGACGCGCCGAGGGGATTTCGATCGTGGACTTGGATATGGACGTGCTGAAAATAGCGGAGAACAACTACAAAGTTAGGGAGGACATGAAAAAAGAAGGTTGGCATTACGCCTATACTCAAATCAGAGACGGAAGCAAGCTGTGAGTATGTGTCGAATACGACAATTCAGATGGTTAACTTTCGGGTAGGGAATAGGAAGTTGTGGAATTGGATGCAATGGATGGAATGGAATATGTCACTGAAATTTTCATCTGCATCTTTCATCCATAAATCCTGGGGAATGCTTACCTAACGGCCTAACGGGCAACGGAATGGCCGTCGGTGCCTAACGCGCTGACTTGGGACAGAATTGCGTGATGGTCGGATCCTTGGATTTTGACTGCAGTGCAACGAAAATTACAAAATTGTAAAATCACAAAAATTCCAGTGGCATTCTAGAAATACCGTGATCCCAAGGATCCCCCGATCCCGCGCTGTCCGCCCAACGCCACGGTTCGGTTTCTTAATCGATAAGACTCTTTAGCCTCTTTAGGAGATCCTGGAATCCATTGTGGCATTCCAGTGGTGCAACCTTGCATCTGAAAACGAGCTAGCCCAATCCAGGATTAGCGTGCTATTGCGTGATCACTTACTACAAAGACGAATTCTTAATTTCTCATCCTAAACGCGATTTAATCAGTTTCTCGCGCCAACAATTTTCCTCGACACCCGCTTCTTCGCCGCCGGTTCACCACCGAGAACCGCTGGTTGGCGCAAAAGAGGCAGAATGGGTTCAGGAAAAGTAGTATGGACTGTATTTGGCGTAGAGGTAAGGTTGGTCAGCTTTTCGGTTTTTTTTTTTCCTTCTGTTTTGAATCCGGGGCGGAAAGTCGGAAAGTGTTCACTCTTAATAAAATCGTATCGTCTCCGTCTCCTTTTCCGAAGGTGGTCTCTTTTTGGTGCCGGTTGTAAGCCAATTCGATACCTACCGTGGTATCTCTTCTCTCTCCCTGTTCTTCGTCAAGAGACGTAGACGTTCCTGAGTTCGATCAGTGCTATCAGAGAGCATTGACATTGTCTGATTACTGGATGGATCCTCGTCTCCCTTAAAACCGCCGCGATCTAATCTACTATACCCGTGTTTCCAGGAGGAATTTACAAATTCCTACTCCCACAAGTATCGGCTCCCAAGAAGCCCTACCAAGCCAGTTAGAATGCATTTCAAACAACCTGAAAGTAGTGGTGGTGCTCTAGCCGACCAAGTAACCGTGCCGGAAACGAAGACTGCTCGCGCCGAGTTCACCAGGCAATCCTCGACTTTGCCATTTGGCCAACCCGTGCCCCTGTCCTCAATATCCGGACCTACCTATGTCACCGGCCAACTGCTCGTCCAGCAAATCGCCTATGCTTTATCTGATAAGATCTTCTCTTACTCTCCTGAGACTTTTGACCTCGACGTTGCCGTGAAAGCTTGGACTAAGAATGGAGACAAGAACATTCACGGATATCCTACTGCCGTTGTACCCCTCCAAACTCGTACGGGAGCTGGTGCATTTGCCCTCGGCTATATCTTTTCAAAAGATTTCGACTTGAGCAAGAGACATATTCCTCAAACTTTGCTTGCGCCTTCACTTAGCTTGCGCCATCTTCGCTTTTCCTTGGACCAGTTAGCTTTGCTCTACGGAGTCGCTAGTCCTTTCGTCGCTCACGTCGCCGCCACCGATTATACTTCCGATGCTGGTCTTGTCGCCGAGTATGGCACTGCTCTGCAGTTGTCTGAAGAGCTTGGATTGGGACTCCTTTCGAGTGGTTCTGCCTACGAGGCTCAGCACATGTCTTTGTTCGCCACGTTGATGGCTAAGGTTTTGCCTACTCTCCATCTCTACGACGGAGTCCGCACATCGCGAGAGACTTTAAGAGTTATCGATGTCTTGAGCCAAGTTGGCGTCGCCGATATCTTCAACAAGGTTTCAAAGACGGCAGAGAACTTGAACATGCGCCTTGATAGCGCTGGAAAGGTCCTTGAACTTCTCCGATCTTTCAATGACGAGCTTGGTACCGACTACGAACCCTTCGAATATATCGGCCACAATGCTGCCGAGGCCGTATTCGTCGTTTTTGGTAGCGTCGAAGCTCAATTGGCTAAGCAAGTCTTGGCTAAGCTTGCTAGTGACGGAGCAAAGGTTGGCGCCGTCGTTGTCAGAATATACAGGCCTTTCATTGAAGAAGCCTTCATCAAAACTGTACCTGCCTCTGCTCAGCGCATTATTGTTCTGGGACAGGTCTTGGATGAAGCTGCTGCATTGGACTCATCAATCCAGTCTGTTCTATACTCGGATGTCCTAACTGCGGTGTCTTTCTCAAACAAGTGGGCCTCAATCCCCACGGTGACGGACGTCAAATATCCGGCTTCGCATGCTTTTACTCCTTCGAGCTTTGCCGCTGCGGTCACGCAAGCGACGAGCAAAGCACCCATCTCTCAAATCCGGTTACCCCAGCTTAATTCTGTACAGCAATACGTCTTTTGGGACACCGACAATTCCGTCGCCATCTCCGTTCCGACTGTTATCGGTTCAATATTGTCTCGAGACTCTACTAGCAATGTTTATTTGAGTGAATCTTATGACAACTTGGTGCAAGGGGGCATTGTCCGTTCTGACTTGAGATCCTCTAAGAAGACGATAGATGCGCCTCATGCAGCTGAAGAAGCTGATGTTGTCCTAGTTGGAGATGAGAAATTGCTGAAAGAAGTTGCTGTTTCTAGTAGCGTTAAGGATAATGGTAAACTTATCTTGAAGCTGCCGAACTTCAAGGATGAAGATGTGGAGAAACGAATTCCTGCTGCAACACGCAGCGATGTGCAATCACGACACATTTCGCTCTATATCCTTGATTCCTCTTCGTCACCAGCTCTCGAGAGCGATCCTGGTGTTGCTAGATTACTCGTTGAGCTTGCGTTCCTCAAGGTCTCTCAGTCTGAGCTCAAACAAGATGTTTTAGAGAAACTGGCGGTCCTAGAAGCCAATCAGTCAGTCCTAGAAGAGACGATTGATGCTTTGGACAAATCTCTCAAGCAACTTGAAGTTCCGGAATCTTGGGCGGAGATTGCTGAGGAAACCTCTCGTAATCTTCCTCAAGTGCTAAAGACAAACAGCTTCGCACCATTTGAGAAGCAAGTTGCCGAACAAGACTTGCAGCTCAGCAACTGGGAATCCGCTGCTAAAGGTCTACTTTTCAAAGAGGCCTACACTACTGACATTACTTTGCGTCCCGACCTGACAGTCAAGACTCATACTATTCGTGTTAAGGAGAATCGTAGACTTACGCCAATGACTTACGATCGCAACATCTTCCACATTGAATTTGACCTAGGCGACTCTGGTCTAACCTACAAGATAGGAGAGGCTCTCGGAATACATGCCGATAACGATACGGACTTGGTCCGCGAGTTTATCGAATCTTATGGCTTGAACGCCGATGATCTTGTCCAGGTTCCGTCTAGAGATGATATCAACATTCTAGAGACTAGAACTGTTTATCAGTCACTGGTACAGAACATTGACATCTTCGGAAAGCCCCCTAAGCGCTTTTATGAGTCCCTAGCTGAGTTTGCCACGGATGAGCTTGAGAAGAAGAAGCTTGTCTCTCTTGGTAGCCCAGAAGGTGCCGAGGAGTTCAGGCGCCGTTCGGAAGTCGATACAAACACATTTGCTGATGTGTTCGAGGAATTCAAGTCTGCCCACCCTAGCTTCCCAGAGCTCGTGCGTCTCGTCGGGCCCTTGAAGCGCCGCGAGTACTCGATCGCTTCTGCCCAAGCTGTTACACCGAACGCCGTCGCTCTCATGATCGTAGTTGTGGACTGGGTTGATTCCAAAGGACGAACGCGGTATGGTCAAGCAACGCGTTATCTCAGCCGTCTTCCTGTGGGGGCTGCTGTTACTGCATCGGTCAAGCCTTCGGTAATGAAATTGCCCACACGTGATGACGCACCTCTCATTATGGCTGGCTTGGGAACTGGTTTGGCTCCTTTCAGAGCCTTTATTCAGTACCGGGCAATGCAGAAGGCACAAGGCAAGGATATCGGGGCTATCCTCTTGTACCTTGGTTCCCGTCACCAACGTGAAGAATACCTCTATGGAGAAGAATGGGAGGCATATCTAGACGCCGGCGTCATTACCCTGCTTGGTGCAGCTTTCTCCCGAGACCAGCCTCAGAAGATCTACATCCAGGACCGCATGCGCCAGACCTTAAGCGAGATCATCAAGGCATACATCGAGGAGGAGGGTTCGTTCTACCTCTGTGGTCCTACTTGGCCTGTACCCGATGTTACTGATGTCCTCAAGGAGGCTATCGCCGCAGAGGCAAAGTCTACTGGAAAGAAGGTGGATGCGACCAAGGAGATCGACCGTCTCAAGGAGGACGGGCGTTACGTGCTCGAGGTTTATTAAGGAGTACTGTCGATAGATTTGTTTCTTCATGGCGATTTAGATAAGAGCTACCTAGGTACCTAGTAGGTGGCTGGGTAGATTTTACGACAATTTTATTGTCTGTCAGTTCAATCTTGATACTTTCATGGATGTTAAAAATGCTCTTTTCGCCAGTTTAAGTCGTTCGTTCTGCACATCAGTTGATTGTCAGGTAGGTAATTCGAACACTTGGATTTCCGGATGGAATAGTTGTTTCCCTTGGGTAAGGTCCCCTGAAATTACAGCGGTTATCTACCTACTCAAGTCTAGTAGAAGGGTCACTGTAACCTCTCCACGCTTCGCCTACTTAAAGCTGACATAATGGAAGCCTACATATTACATTGGTGATCACATAAGCTGTTCAACTTCATGACTCAGCATGATTACCTAATGGTAGAATAGGGGTAGGTCCCTCTCGCTGCATATAGAACCATTCCCTACCCTGTTTCGATCTATGAAATCTATCCTTGTTCATTCATACCTACTTGCCCCTTTTCAATGTCGAATGTATTACTTGAACTTGAACTCGCACTTCCCGATCGATCGCACGACACACGTCGGCGTTTCGGCCATTCTAATAGTCCATGGCCAAGTTTTCTTTTTTCATCCATGGGCGATCCTATCGAAGTAATCTTCCCGATATGATTCAATATCGGTTCTATGAAGATTGCGACCGTAAATGTTATGATGAAAAGGCCGGTGATGCTAACAACAAAGCCTGCGAGCCCCATATTAGGGATGATGACATTCTGCTCTGATGGGATTGTGAAGATCGCCTGAGTCTCTGTCAGCTAGGTGGTATTTATAGGGGTATATTCAGGGGCTTCATACTGATATTAAGCCCATTGGTAGATAGCCGATGGTCAAATATGTCAATTTTTCAATAGTACCGTTCTGCCGGATGGAGTTTCTGCTGTCCTCGAGAGACAGGACAGTGGAGAGCTATGCGGCGCGTCAGCATATTGACTGGGGCGCAAACAAGTTTTCAAGAGGTATTCAAAACCTACAGAGTCTTTGTAGCGACTGTTCAATTTGATCTTTTGGTCGAGCTCATCATTTAGCACGATGAGCCGGTTCAATCTCCTCTCAAATTCTCCTAGAGATTGCTGACATATCTTCTCTAGCATTTCACCACGCTTCCCAGGTCCCTACCATTGAACCGTCAGTATAGGATGCAACCTGCAAATCCTTAGATTCAACTACTCACATGCTTGATTTGAGCCCGTAACTCAGTAGACGCTTCTTCTATACATTTCATAGAAGTCACCAAGCTGTTGGAAAGCTTGAACAATGACTCTAAGCTCCAAAGACCTAATTTGAGTTGCATGAGTCCGTGTGTTCCCTTGAGGAGGTTGTTCTCATCGAAAGTGAAACTTTTCTGTGACGAGGTAAATATCCGCATTGATTCTTATTCTTCCCGATGATCGCGTTACCTACCTCCATTTCAAAAGCATGAATGAATTGGACAAAGTGGTCCATAGACTCGCGATAGTGTATGGCCATCTGTTGGCATAGGTGTCCCAGGATATTCAAAAATACAAGGCAGCGAGCTGTCTGAGGCTGGTGGATGAATCTCTCCCATAAGGCTTTGCATCGGAGTCCGAGTTCTTCGTGGTTTTCCTCGAGAATCTCTGAGATAATAGTACACTGACTAAAATCGCCAAAGCCATTCGTCGATAGAACAATAGAGGATACCTTCAGCTCTACTGAAGCTGAACTTGCTTCATTCAGGTCTGAGATTTCTCTATTCATGAACCGAAGTGCATCTTTTAGAGACGAGGGCATTCTTATTGGGGCATCTTCGTCCTTCCAATTTCCGTCGATGAGCCCGCTGTTCCTCATTTCCGTACTAGTCATAGATGTCGGTGCGCTTTTAGTAGTACCGGAATCATATCCCTTGTACGGGTGTTCATTTGCTGCTGTTAGAGCCCAGCCGCGAAGTGTTATCCGTGTGATCCACGTGTTTCCATTCTGGCAAGAGAAATCAGGGAATCTGCTATCGTGGTTTGCGAAGCAGTCTTTGGAATCAATATGGAAAACTCTCCAGAACAGCTGGAGGTAGTCGTGGATATTCATAGAAGAAGGGCTGGATGTGTTAGCTCAAATCCATATAATGACGTATTGCTATAAACTTACGCGGCTAGGATAATTGTACGGTGTTGAACCTCTTGATCTACAAGCTACAGAAAGCAAGTTAACAACGTTTTGAGTAATCGATAAATTTGAAAATCGCGACTTACACTATCCGACAATTTCTCGGGTAACCTTACCTCCTCCTTTTTAGTTAATTCCTTTGCCGTTTCCTGTCGATTATCATCTTTGCGAGGACTGACGTCGGGGTTACGAAGAATCAAAGTTTCGTATTTGTATCCATTCCAAGATCTATTCCGATGCTCAGGGGCGCTGGCCTTGAAATCAATTACAGAAATCTTTTGTCTCTCAATCATATTCCTGACATTGGACTTGTCCTTTTCCAAATCCCGTTCACTCGATGGCGCGGCATCACTGTTTGCTTTTTTCTTCTCCCGATAAACCTCGTACAGGTCAGGCGTATCATCCAAGGAATTGAAGAAATTCTCATGATGATACCTACGAGGGACGCGATATTTCTTCCATTGAATCGTCGGCATTCTTGCCATTCGAACATCTTGTACAGCTTCAAGCTTAGCGAGAAGATGATCCACATTAGAGGTACCATGACGTGCTTTAGTCTTATGCTCATGCGGCTTGAAAGTCTGATAGGAAGGAGAATTTGGATCGTTTGACATTGACTTAGTGGACATATCCCTCTTTGAGTTTAGTGACAGTCCCTCGGCCATCGAGAAATCTTTCTGACAGATACTCAAAAGAGTAGAAGCCAAGACGCTAGTTGCCTCCGACTGAAATGAAGCTATATTCGTCCTCTCCCAGCACGGAATGAGACAAGCTTCAGCATTTAGGAACTGAGAAATCATGCGTCGGTACTTCTCAACATCTTCAGCCTTTTGTTCCCGAGTCTCTTCGTCGTTCCTATTGTATTGATGATTCTCGACTAGGAGGCGGGAGTGGTAGCAGAGAGCGTAGATCTCCCATGGGCCACTGGTGGGCCCTTTCTCCGCCCCTAGGAGGTTACCTGGGTTGAGATAACACGTGTAATCACGCTCCAGAATACGTCTTGAGGTGATCGATGACACTGAGCCGGCGCTATCTCTAGAAAATTCAGCATGTAGAGGCTCGGCTAGAAATCCTAATCTATCGATGATTTCATCTTCGGCAGAATAAGGGTGGCGCGACAATAATTTGGCTGCGGCAACTCGTCTAGCGTCTCTCTCCAGCCGTATCACCTTCCTTTCAAGGTTATCATCAGCCCAAGCCTTGGGCAAATGCTTTCTCCCCTCCGCCGTCAAATTCAAAATCGATGCATAGTGGTACCACTTCAATAGTGCCGCTCTTTCTTTTTCCCTCTTTTCAGGTAAGAGATTGTCTGGAGGAAGACAATCTAACAATAGACAATCCTTGGTAGGCCATGATTTGTATTCATCGTCGATCCATTTCCACTCAAAATCGTATGTCTCGCACGTTTTGACCACATACCAGATTGTTATCATTACATAGTAATAGTTTGACTGGAAGACTTTCAGTTCCAGCGACTGGGGGCTTGTGTAGGTGTCCGGCTGGATGAATGTCCTAACAAGGAATGTGATAACTCCTTGTATGCCTACTTGAAGGCGTTCCATTTGGAAGTTTACAGTTCCCTTTATGATATCAAGACGATCACAAGCAGACTTAGCGATGTATTCGTGAAAGTCGACTTTCGTGGTGTGAGGTGACTTAGGATCCGTTGAGTTGTCGAGACTTTCATCATCGGATGTCCGTTGCGGATGACTCTTCTTGAAGGAAAAAAGGAACCGGTAAACTTTGACAAGGAACCGTACTTTCCAGCTATCAGCCCGACAGTAGGTAAGCAATTAGCATTGTCAATGGGGGCTTACTGATAACTCACAATAGAGACTCTAAGTCGACGCTGGGTTGGACAAATATGTTGCTCATGAGAGATAATGGTTGCTCATTGTTGAGCGCGCGGCCCTTCTTCCTGATTATCGCGGGAACTAAGTCCACGGTTAAGATTTTTTCGACGCAGCGCCCAACGAGATTGACTTCAGATAGTTCAGAGAAGTAGTTTGACTTCTCTTCTCTTTGCAAAAATATTGTTTCCCACATCATTCCCGTAGCCTTCTCGCTGCAAGAATCAATTCCAAGATGACGATATATTGCCTCGGAATCCGGGGTTGGAGGCCACTGATATTTCCCCCCAGCTCGTCGTAGCTTGAATTCAGCAATGAATGTGACATACCGATCTTCGAATCCCTCGTCCTTGGAATTAAGCATATCTGCATAGGCACGATATGTTCCTACACTATCGCCTATCCCGTAGCCCTCCTTGTTGTTTGGTAGATATAAATTTAAGCTCTCGTACTTCCCACCAACAAGTTGTCGCACACGAATGTCTAATTGGTTTGATGATCCCTTCAAGCTCAAGCAATCTGATTCGGGGGTGCTTTGGCCGGGTTTTGTATATGGGTCATTTGTATTTAGTGCCCCGAAACGAACAAGACCTCCCACGGACAATGTCACTCGGCCCCTCAAGCTCGTGTAGTGACAGACGTCCGCCTCAGGACGGCACCCTTTCTCTAGCCTCATTACTTGGTATAAAATACCATCCTTAACAAACGATACACGAGTGCACTGCAACAGTCGGATTTAATGCCCTGCTTCAACCAAAGTTGTGACTGGAAGCTAATGAAGGAATGAAAGTAGTCGCTAGTACTTACTGTGCCCGCTTCCATGTCACTGGGACCGTCTCCTTCATTCAATAATAGCACATATTCATTGAATGGCCAACGATAATTGAAGCAGCCTCTTTCAATCATCTCTCCGATTTCTAGATTCGATCCTCGTTTGCTCTTGTCGTCCACATGCTCAGAAAGTTTCTGATTTCTAGCAATTCCAAGGCCAAACGTTGCCTGTCTGCCGTTTTTCCTCTGTGCACGGGCAAGGGATGAGTAATATGTACGCTCAAAATCTCCGTGGGCAAAAACGAGGCCATCTGAGTCATCTCGTGCACTCATTTGGAGTAATTCTCCCCCATAATTACACGATGCGGCATATCCTTCATCGCCAAAGTCGAAAGAGCACGCCGGGCGATCAGAGAATGCAGAGAAACTAATGTATGTAGGACCTAGGTTACGAAAGTTATGCGATATTAGTATTGATAAACCACCGGACTTAGAAGTCTATACTTACCCCTAGATTCCCGACGAAGCCAGTTAAAGGATTTTTTGACGTCCATGTTGTGTTTGGTAGACATTACCTAGGTAGTCGATGTGACGAAATACATGTACTTTAAGGGGCACGAAAATGTGTGTCCAATGGTTTCCAAGGTTGATAAGACTGAGGAATGTTTTCGTTGTCAATATATAGATTATTAATCTTTCTCTATTTCTCTTGTCAAACGATGCGTGGAAATTTTCAATTATCAGAAATTCCCAACCTATGAGCAATGTTAATATCAATAGGCAACCCGACTCCTCTGTCTTACGCGACCCATTGTTGAGGTAAACTCATGTCATTCCTACGAGAATTCGTATCAGCCATGGTTCCCCCACAACGACAGACCGCTGTTTGAGCCGCAAAAATGGCGTGAACCGCTTTGAATTGGGTGCATAGTGCTCCTGTCGTACAGGAGTTGTCAGTAGCTGAGCCGTATTTAAGCCCTGTAACTGCATATGTCGGTCATACCGACATCCAATAAGTGTACCTACGGTGTTCATGCACTTTGGACGGCGACTATATATGCTGTAAGTATTACCTTAGGTAGGTACCTACCTAGGTGACCCCCGGGGTAGCATCGCTGAAAAGGCTAACCTACATTTCAGTCACAGCTTAGAAGGGAATTGTCTCCGAAGACTTGAAAAGAATTGACTACTTGAGCATTAAACATGTTTCATTTCGGATCGTAAATGTAACATAAAACATGTCGGAAACAAGTTAGTGGGCGGCACAGCAAACACACGGACCAATGTTGCGCCTCCCCTTTTCAGCAATACGCAACCTAACATTCAGCTGCCACGGATTTGGTTTTTTCGACGTAACAATGACTATAATTCTATAGCATAGGACTACGGGATTAAGCTTTGTCAATCTAGGATAGCTCGCACCCAGATAACCCGTAAAGGGAAATTGTGTGTAATTCAAGTCACCGTGAAGAAAATGGTATCGAATCGGATTCAAGGTTGGAAACCGTATGTATAGTGTTCGACATAAGGCATACACCTCTCTACCTACGCCAGGGGATGATGAGCGCTCGGACAAGATTGTCCTATCTCATCGTATATTATCCAATTGAATCAGTCTTCAAGTATGTAGGTCAGGAGATCATTTATGACAAGAATGCATAAACCTAATTAACTCAAACCTGAAATATCCGCCTCTTGCCTGCACGCAATTCTGATGCTGTAACACTCTCCAATAGAAAGCTATCAGATACACCTTTCCTCTTAAGATTCAACGAGTTTATGTACCTATGATCAATGTGCTGGAATATAAAGTGGTTGGGAGTCTACGTCCTGTATATAAGGGTATACATTGTATTACCACAGGCCACTACAGTAGTCCTAGTAACTCAATCTTTTAATATACATGAATGATGTTAAATATAGGTGTCATACACCTGTATTCAGTACACTGGAATATACAACAGTATCCTAACATTCCAACATATTGGAATGCACAGTATACTTGAAAACAGTATATATACGAACTGTTTTCAGTTACACAATCCTTTGTATTACACATTGCTTTGTTGATGTATCTACTTTCAACACCTAATAAACTATTGTAACAGCTACTTATAATTTAGCTATATTTTAATCCTACTTAGATAGCTTAGTCCTTCAGCACAATATATACTCTTTTATTGGTCAATACATAACAATATTCTTATGTTACAGACCCCATCTAAGCGCACAAGCTCTCGCTGTATTACAGCTACATACAACACCTGGCCCTGCTGTATCCTATACACCGGCTTCAGGCAGTAGGTAGCTTTAATAAATGATACTCATAACTTGTGTCTATTTCAACACAATGTACCATGAAAACATGGCACATCAATCTTGGTTCGGTTTCTTTGCTCGCAAAGGATAGGTATCTATTCATTACTGCAAGAAACAAATTGAATACTATGAACTAGACTGAAGCAGTGACGACCAAAATACCTAATGGTGTGATAACTATATCCCCAATCAGGTCAGGACGTACCTCCAATGCTATCGATGTGCATAGAAGGCTGCAACCTGTAGGACTCGCTAGGGCCTCTTATGGTGACACAACAGAAGAGAATGCAAACTGCACAAGCAGCTTACGCATCATATTTGTGCCAATACTAGTGAGACAATCGAAGTCCTTGTAAAGCTATACTCAGATAGGACCAACATTGTTGAAACGGATTGTCCTGGAAGGCTACTGGTGTGATACTTGGTCTAGATTAAGCATGGAGATTTCTGGGCATCCAGGTAAATATTCATCTGGCGGTCTTGGCGCAAATATGTAGGTTGAGTGATGATGCCGACTGATAATTAAATACTAGGTATATACCCCTTCTTGTAGGTTTGATAGGTTATATACTCATACACAGAATTCTTCGATATTTAACCTACATGAATTTATAGATGCGAATCTAACCCTAACCCTAACCTTAACCCCCTACCAGCCCTCAACATATCCTACTTATCTGACCAGTATAACCTTATTGGATTATCAACTAATAGTTTCTGTTGTTGTTCTATCGTCCGGGCGATCAATGGGATAAAGTCTACCAGCAAACCGTCATCTGGCATATGGCTCTTCAGATTGGGATGTGGCCAGTCTGTTCCCCAAAGCACACGATCAGGAAACTCCTCAACAATCGTTCGAGCAAATGGTACCACATCCTGGTAAGCGTTCCTTTCGCCGTTCAATGCCCAAGGACCAGATGTTGACAACCTCTCGGGACATGTAACCTTGACAAAGACGTTCGGATGCTCACGAACAAACTTTCGAAACAGAGCAAATTCTGGATCATCTACTGATTTGCTAACATCTGGCCGACCCATATGATCGATGACCACGATCGTAGGCAGACCGCTGAAAAAGTCCCACAACTCCAATAGGTCCACAGCTTCGAAGTAGACGACTATATGCCACCCGAGCTTTAAGATTCGGTTGGCAATCTCCTCCAACTCTTCTTTCGGTGTAAAGTCCACCAGCCGCTTCACGAAATTGAACCTTATACCTCTGATGCCTGCATCATGCAGACGTCTCAATTCCTCGTCTGTGATCGTTCGCTTTACGGTGGCAACCCCGCGGGCTCGTCCGCCTGAAGATAGACAAGCATCAACTAAGGCGCGGTTGTCATCGCCATGACACGTCGCCTGAACGATGATGTTCCGACTGAACCCAAGGTGGTCGCGAAGAGCAAACAGCTGTTCCTTCGATGCATCACAAGGCGTGTACTTTCGGCCTGAGGAGTAGGGGTATTTTGCGCCTGGTCCAAATACATGGCAGTGAGAGTCTACAGCTCCGGGTGGAAGTTTGAATGCCGGTTTACTGGGCTGCTCGTACCAATCTTGCCAGCACGGTGTCTTTGAGAAACCTCCGGTTGTTGGTCTACCTGCCATGACGTTTCGTTTAGCTGAGAGTAAGCGATACCGAGATTGCCCCGACACCCTAGGTACACGTAGATGTCTTTATAATACTATAATATCAAGTTCAGTTTGTCCTAATGGGTACGGTAGTGTATTGCCGATGGATCCCGGCCTATTAGCGGCAACCTAGCAGGTGAATCGAATATGGACCCCACGGTGTGATTTGGAGCGCAGTGATGGCAGCGGAATTTCATATTCCGTATGAGATAATAGTTGGAGTACTTCGTAAAAACTAGGTTGATTCGTGCGATGGGGATCTTGTTTCTTACCAAAGTGCTCCACTTGGTTGAGAAGGGCTGCCGTTCCCAGGTTCGTGTCCTTTTAAGGAGCTTGAAGCGAGTGCTCAAGAAGTTAGCTCTTACAGACATCGAAGAGCAATTAACTGCCGAGTTGCGTCGATATGTAGGCTAGAAGGAGCTCCTGTTGCATTTTGAAATGCCGTGACCGTATGCGCACATGCCCTGTGAGGTTACCTGCTAGGGAAAGGAAGCTTATGGTTGACAATAGAATGCCTCCTGTTGGTTCACGAGGCGGGGCTAGGAATTCTCAACCCCCAAGCTAAAGAGGGGTGCGTGGGGAAGACCCCGAAGAACAGCAGTCGATCTACTCCAAAATGAGCTGGCGGATTCGCTCTTATTGGCTTGCTTCGGTGTGAACCCAACTTCTGACCCCTTACTTACTATCGCAGTATTTAATCATCACGTGCCTCCCGGATCAATACTACCTTACTTACCGTAGGGGGAACTTCTTAAGTTCCAATGCAGTTATGAACTTCATAAAATAGCTATATATACTAATTCTAAACATTTATTCGTCTGTACTCTGTAAGTACAAGCGGAATTAAAACCTATGATTTGGTTCAATTTCTTAAAGTACCTATCTCGTCAGGTACATTCCATTATCGACGTTATTTACGTTCCCTTGGTAATGAGGGAGCGCTGTGGGCGATGGAGACCGTCACACTCTTGAAGCATATCGAGTAAGCTTCAAATAAACCCCGGCGGTAAATTTCAGAGCAACCACAGCCATCGTAAACTCTCTAGGTTATCTCAAAACCACAATTCGTTCTTCATACTAGGTAGCCAAAGAGAAGAGGGGAAAGAGGACTGAGAAACCAGGGTATACTGTGTTTACCAAAACTAGTTGACTTGAGAACCAGGTAGTAGATACCCCAAGGTTTTGTAACATAGTGGGTCTATCTGGGGGCAGTTGGAGTCGAATGGAGGAATCAGAAATCCAAGTCCCTAAAATCGACACGGGGATTATAACGTCAATACTAACTAGTAGTCATGGTTGGTTGATGAACTCGAAATTCTCTTCTTCGAGATGGTGAAGGCATGTGAGTTTTGTCGCAGACGCAAGATCAAGTGCGACACCATCAAGCCTACTTGCAGCCCGTGTCGTCGTAATAACAGATCATGCATCTATTACAATGGTCCGCAGAAACAACGTCCTTCCGCAGCTCTTATCCAGTCTCTCAGAGACGAGAAAGCCGCCTTAGAAGATGCGTTGTCTCGTTTAAAGACTGCGGGGGACGCTGAAAGGCATATCCTAATCCAATCTATTACATTCAGGGACGGCCGGGTATATATCCCTGATTCTCAATCTATATCGACGACCCGTCCATCTCAGGAGATTAGCATCGTTTCCACCTGTCAGGATCAAGCGAATTCCCAGCCACAAGATCCTACATACTCCGAGAATTTACCTATAGAAGCGGCTGTTGGGATTGCTAGCGATGCTCACGTTAATGATGTCATTGACAACGACAATGACAGTGGGGATTCAGATATAGAACATGGCAGGTCTTCTGGCGACGAGGAGCAGGACGGAGCTACAGATCGAGAGCGGTTCACAACGTCAAGTCAAAACCACCAAGACAGCGACACTATTTATAGTTCAACCTCTGCAATCCGCGTTGGAAGTCTAACGCAAACAACAGCCCTCGATGTCCCTCATCCCAAGCAGTCGACACAAGCTATAGAATCTCTTCGATACCAACTCATCGCCAATGCCGCACTGGAGAGGCAGCGTGAACATCGGCTACGTCATATGACAACTATACGCGGGGTACCGGCAGAACTGGCTCTTCATCTTCTTGATCTCCACTGGAGCCGGCAGCACCATACCTTTTTACTGACATATCGACCAGCATTTATGAGAGAACTAGTTGACGGCGGTCCGTACTGCTCAGATCTCTTGCTGTACGCGGTCTTTGCCTGCTCTTCCAAGTTTTCGGAGAGGCTTGAAGTGTGCAACGACCCTAGAGATCCGGACACGGCTGGACAGCATTTTTTCATTCGATGTGACGAACTTTTACTCCGTGAGGGTCTCATTAGCGTGTCAAAGATCCCTACTGTCATTGCGCTTGTTATGCTTGGATCGACTTTCATTGCACGAGGAATGACCTCTAAGGGTTGGCTGTATACCGGCTTCGCTATAAGAATGGTATATGATCTTGGTTTACATGTGGACTCGCAGGAAGTTAACACATCAAATGTTGAAGAAATTGAGATTCGACGGCGGGTCTTCTGGGGCGCCTTTATCTGCGAGAAACTTCAAAGTTTATACCTTGGGCGACCTCCAACAATTGGGCTTCGAGATGCTAGTGTCTCACAAGATTTCTTAGACACTTTTGAAGAGCTCGAGTTATGGGAACCCTACCAAGACCCTACAATACCGGATACAACTCGCATAATGATATCTTCACCGCCACCATCGTACTCAGTTAGCGTGTTCCAACAGCTTTGTCTGCTATCCAAGATCATGACCCAAATCATTGACAAGATCTACTTTGTCGGAGCTACTTCGTTGGAAACAATGAACGAGATTGGTCCGCTCGATGAGTCACTGCAAGCTTGGTACGTTGACCTACCATCAAACTTAACTTACGAGCCATGGGTAAAGGCTCCTATTGATCTTTCCACGCCGGCCGCTCCGAACCGCATCATCTTATTAACAACATACCACTCTCTTGTCGTGCTTTTGCATCGCCCTTTCATCGTAGCGCCAGCTAGCCAGACCAACAATGATCGACCTATCAAGATGTCCGCTTATTCCTGGAAGAGATGTACTACAGCAGCTCGTAACATCACCAGCCTTGCACTCAGTTATCGATCGATCTATCCATTGCGCAAGTCCAGTTACTTGTTGAGTTACTCTGTTTATGTAGCGTGCACTATCCACGTTCTCAACGCCGCTTCACTCTCCTCCCGAGGTGACAAAAGCGCCTATGCTGAGTCATCTTTATTACTTGCTGCAAGTTTAGGATGTCTAGATGAACTTGCGGTACCGAACTCAGGGGCAGTGGATACGGCGTGCATCATCCGCAAACTGATGGCCGCCAAGGGTGTGCAGGAGTTACCAAGTAAGCATTGCACCGTTCGAAGCCAGGTCTTTGGTACTAATCAAAGTTCAGAGCCAGTAGAATTCGAAGCTTCTACCCCTAATCGGCCGTTTGACAATTTCTGGCAATTTTCCAGCTCCTCTCCGACATACGACGATCTTGCGCAAATACAACCTTTTCAGGATATTTGTTTGCCTGGGCAAGACTTGCTTTTCGGATTCATGAATGAGAATTTATCTCTCACAACATTTGGAATTGATGAGAATAACTTTTAAGAGGGAGCTGTATTTTAGATTTTAGATCTCTAGTGCTACATAAATCATAAGTTAGATGAAATGTAACTTAGTAACGATGCCCAGGTCAATTCACTAAAAGCTAGGGTTAGGGTTAGGATGGGGGTTAAGGGCAGGGTTTGTGCTTAATATAAGGTTAGGGTTAAACTTGATCAGGGTTAGGGTTACTGCCATAATCTGTTACTCCTTGAAGAGCCAATTAATACTGTTCTTTGATTGTACTACTTTATTATTGCTCTTTTTATCAGTTACAATTCAATAGAAAAAGCTCCTATCATTGAGAGATCCTCCACTGAATCATTTCCGTAGCCTACCTATATCTATTACTGTAGTAAGCTCGGGTCCTCTTTGACGGCCTGGTCATAGTATGGTTGAAAGGCCAGCCACATCTTATTAGAATTGCCACTCTTCTTGTGCGCAAACTCGGCCTGCTCCTTTTCGATATACTTCTTCTCGAACCCGGGGCACGTAGCGGCGTTTGCGAGCATCTGCGCATGGCAGCACCTATCCAGCGCTATAAACAAGAATGCCGCTTCGTCAACCGTTCGACCGCACGTAATCATACCGTGATTCTGCAGGATGACGCTGCGACAAGTCGGTCCCAGGGCCTTGGCGATACGGTCGCCTTCCTCTGCCGTCAATACGGTACCGCCATACCGAGGATAAACCGCAAGGTCGTTATAAAAGCGCAGCGCGTCTTGGTACAGCATCTCGATAGGTCGACCAAAACAGCTAAAGGCCTTCCCGTAAACGCTGTGAGCATGGCAAGCTGCGTTCAGGTCTGGGCGCGCGCGGTGAATAGCGCTGTGGATAGCGAAGGCAGGGCCATTGATCGCGCTCTGCGCCCCCCCTGGAAGAACATTGCCGCTCTCGCCAACAAGTACAAGATCGTTGACTCGGATCATTGAGAAGTGCGTAGACAGAGGGTTGATCCAGAAATGGTCCGGATTGCCTGGGTCGCGTAGTGAAATGTGACCCGCGACA
This sequence comes from Rostrohypoxylon terebratum, assembly GCA_022497145.1. Taxonomy (NCBI): domain Eukaryota; kingdom Fungi; phylum Ascomycota; class Sordariomycetes; order Xylariales; family Hypoxylaceae; genus Rostrohypoxylon; species Rostrohypoxylon terebratum. Next base: position 62,565 of record MU385958.1, read on the forward strand.
CCTTCGTCGAACCCTTGCTTGGCGAAAACCCGGAATGCCGCAGCGAGGTGTTGCTTCAGGTACGTGCGAGTATCGTCAACATTGTCGAATACCGGAGGGCTACGTAGCTTGACCTTGCCATCTTTGTCGCCCAGGAAATGCACATCTTGCTCCCATGACCCAGACGCAACTGACGGGGCAGAAGCGTTGGTTCCGTGGTCCTCGGTGACCAACTGTACTTCTGAGTGCTGGTGCGCCTGGGTCTCTATGATAGTAGTTGTAGACATAATGGTTGTTTTGTTCTTGTTAGCAAGAAATTTATGTGAAATATGCTGGGACTTTTGAGTTCAGTTTCGATATAGCATACAGTGGTAAGACCAATCTAGAGTGGTTTATCTTTGGTTGACATACCAATCTCTCGAAGTTTCCAGACATCTAACATATAGATCGCGAAACACATGGACCGAAGCCGTCGGCGAGATTCTAGGTACCTAATCGACGATGATCCCCTAAGGGGCGGAATGTGGCACTCCGCTTACGGAGGCGTCAGCGTAATAAGTGCGGGGAATAGCGGCAAACTGCCGCCGTTCAGTCGGCTTTTAGTGGGCTGTCTCGGGAATGGGCTCGCTCATTTTCCCACCGTATATCTCGTAAGGTGGTAAATCGGTACCTGAGTACCTAGTACCTAGTAGACACATGATCGACCCCCTAAACACCAATTACGGGTTTATTTAGAAGGAGAACTTTCTTGAGATTCATTTCCTTCCTCATTCTCTCAAACTCAATGATTAACTCACTCTAGCGCTTAGCCGAAATCATGAAGGCAGTCGGAATCAGAGGGGGCAAAGGCAGCGCCGATGCCTTATTCATCGAAGACAACGTAGCAGATCCAGTAGCCACTGAGGGCCGTATCTTGGTACGAATACATTCTTTTGGACTCAACCGCATGGACATCATGCAACGAGAAGACAAGTATCCGTACTCCCTATTGCCTGAGTCTGGTAAGATCCTAGGCGTCGAGTTCAGCGGACTCGTTGAGGAAGTAGGACCGCAGTGTATGCGTTTCAGTTCTTACCACTATCTCTCCTAACCTCGAACCGAGGCTGAAAATACTCTTTTTATCTCGCCAAGGATTAAGTAGTAACTAATAACATATAGGCAAGTCCGATTTTAAAGTCGGACAGCGATGCTTTGGTCTCGCCTACGGAGGTGCTGTAAGTAAAGAAACAATTACTCCTTCAAGCTGCGGTAAAAGGGGGAGTTGAATGACAATTTACCTTCGGCAGTATGCTGAGAAAATCTCCGTCTCGGAAGACATGCTCATGCACATTCCTGATGGGCTAAGTTTCGAAACAGCCGCCGGATTCCCGGAAGTCAGTTTAGCTCGCTCTTCTTCCGTTCGGGGACAGTGATTTTAACATAACCTAGACCTTCTTCACTGCAGTCCAAGCAATTCATCTAATTGGGGACTTGCATCCAGGCCAGTCAGTGCTTATCCACGCCGGCTCTTCAGGGGTTGGTCAAGCTTCAATCCAAGTGGCCCGCTGCGGTGGGGCCGACAAGATCTTTGTGACAGCAGGGAGCGATGATAAATGCACCCTTTGCAAGTCCCTTGGTGCTGACTTTGCAATCAACTATCGGACATGCGGCGACGACGATTTTGCCGAAGTTGTACACCGTGAGACCGATGGGAAAGGCGTCGAGCTCGTCATAGATTTAGTGGGCCAAGCGTACTGGCATCGCACTACAAAAGCTGCGGCAATGGAGGGGCGCATCGTGATTGTTGCGACGATGAGCGGCGCTATCGTTGACAAGTTCAGTTTCCGAGACTTGATGAACAAGCGACTCTGGGTCATGACAACAACACTTCGCACTCGCCCTGCGGACTACCAAAAGAAACTACGAGATGTCGTAATCGAGAGGATACTACCACATCTAGCAAAGCGCGAAGTTAAAGTTACCGTCGATGAGATATTCCCTTGGTCAGAGATTAGTAGAGCACACAAGAAGATGGAATCTAACTCTCATGCTGGAAAGCTGATATGTAACATTCAATCCTGATATATCTTTACATGTATGAATAAGAATCCCGTTGCGCCCTTGTCATATTCTCAGTATTCATTGTGATATTCGGTTTAAATATAGAAACCTCCCAAATTGTCCTTCATATCTTTCTAGAAAGGGCCAAGGTTATAGGACTAGTTACATTCACCCTCTGGTTGATATGTTCTCGATAAATTCTGACTCCCCATGCTCACTGTTCGGCGGTTTATGTTCTACTTGCTTCTCAACATCGCGAACATGTTCAATTTCATTGACAACATGCTTGGTCGCCTTGGTTGGTACTTCATGATCTGGGATTGCCTGATTCGGATCTTCTTGATCCCATTCGATGTTAACGCTTTTGATGGGCATACAGGCCAGAGTGAGTGCTAGCAGACCGATCATCTGTGTTACCAGAACTTAGCAAATTGGTCCAAAACGGTCATTCCTATATTAAACAATTGATGGAGAAGTATTACTTACGATTCCGACGAGAATAAGTATGATACGTCCGTAATCTGGAATGCCATCCTCAGTGGATAAATCATTACCCAGCGTTGTCTCTATAGTAGGAGCTACAGAGGAGATGGCATTGCCTAAGTTGTACACAACGCCTCCGAAAGCAGCGCGAATGCCTGGATGGGGACAAACCATTTGCAAGGTATTGCCAATCGTGCCAATAGCAGCGCCGTAACTGAACTCGAAGAAAAACGCTCCCGCGGCGAGAGCCTGCCACCTGTGGGGAAGAATTATCGCCGGTAGTATGGGACCCAACAAAAGAGCAAAACCAAAGGGCACCCATTTGGGGCTGTATCGGCACAGGTATCCGCCTACTACACCGCCTAGAATTCCTCCAGATTGCAAGATGACAGTAACATAAGTCTCATGCAAGACGCTGAGGCCACGTTGTGTCTGTAGGAAAGAGGGATACACATCCATATGCCCGTGACCTAGGGTGTTGAAGCATGCCATAAGCACTGTGCAATATATAAAGATAGGCCAATGGCGCACAATGGCGAACCGAAATTTTACCCAGAAGGGCAGTTTAGCATCCGTACTGTCTTGTGCATTAGTAGGACCAGCAATATTATCACCCTCCTGACGTGCCTCCTTTATGAGAGAATATTCGGGGCAAGCGAGTCGTAGGGCGATTGCTGTGACGTTGAGACCGGCACCGAGGTAATAAAGCGATCGCCATCCGTAATTACCTGCGTAAATATCTGAGCAATAGCTACTATAGGCATATACTATTGATACGCAATGAACGGATGGTATGCATACCCATAGCTAGGTGGAAGCCAGAGGCAAGCATATTCCCTGCGCCAAAACCCTGTTGTGTGAAGCCTGCAACTATATCTCGAGCTTCTCGGGGTACAGCTTCCATAGCTGCAGCCATAGTAACTCCATACACGGCTCCGTATGTCAGCCCTAAGATTCAAATTAGTACATACTGCCTAGAGTCATTTTAACGAAGGTGCCCTTACCGAAGAGAAAGCGTACCGCTATGAGCTGCTGGTATGTGTTGATAAAGCCTGAACAGAGAGTGAAGACTGCCATCAAGATGAAGACTATAGTCAATGGAATTTTGCGGCCATACTGGTCTGACAACACCCCAAAGATTGCTGCACCGATAGATCGAGATAACATGGATGTGGTATTTGCCTGGGCAATCTTAGAAGTAGATACTCCGAGCGTTTCTGCTATGGCCGGTTGAGTATACGGAAGAAGGTAAAACTGCATGCAGCTTAGAGTCCAGCACCACCAGCTCGTAAAGAATACCAAAGCTTGGATCCTATTTAATGTGAGTGCTCTGCCAATTTCCCGTGGGAAGTTAGCTAGCTCCTGTTTGAAGCCCATGATGATTATCTATATTTTAATTCGGAGACGACCGGAGCACCTCCCACGTAATGGTTCGGGACAACTTGATATCGGTATGAGAATAATACCTAGTATAGAGAGGGTGGCAAGGCGAGATAATGATTGCGCTTAGGTTAGTTACTTTAATATGAGGGTAGGGAGCCCAGCAGCCAGCATCCAAATTCTTCAACTAGTTGCAGGGCATGATCGCTCTAAGTCATCAATTATATGTTACTCAGTCTAGTAGAAGCATGTTAGCCTTAAGTAGATGTAGATCTTTGGGTATGGCGTTGAAGGGGTTGGAGACGTGGGGTAACCTACCTAGGATGGATGCTATACCCGTGATACCACCAAGCGAGCTGGAGAAGTCAGACTCCGTCTCTGCCGAGCATCTCCAATAGCGGAGCCAAGATCCCGCGTCGTGTTTACAATAATTGAAAATTATAGTATCGATACAATATCAGACTTCATATCGTAAGTTTTATTAATTGGGACGGACAAGCCCCCATCTTTCACTTCTGTACCGATTCAACACAATACTCCACAACCTCTTGACAACTAGGTAGTCATGCCTTCAACGAAGTCTCTTGTGCCGAAGGGTGCGTGGGATACTCATATACATGTATTCGATCCTGACAAGTTCCCATACGCCGAAAAGCGTTCGTACACGCCTAAAGAAGCGCCACTCACATCTTACCCAACTACCGCGACAGGTTGTACTAGCATCGTAGTTGTTCAAGCTTCCATCCAAGGTTCATCACCTACAGCCCTGCTTGATGCCCTTAGCAAGCAACCTACCGTACCTAGCTTCAAACTCCGCGGTCTAGCGACCATCGACGCTGACCGGATCACGGACGCGGAACTGGACGCTTTGCATGCTGCAGGTGTCCGTGGCGTCCGCTTGCATGAAATGGCCTGGGGTTATGGGCAGCAGAAGGGAGGTGAGCAGATCACCAGCAAAATCCAAGTTCTAGCTAGCCGACTAGCCCGTCTCGGGTGGGCGATTGGAATTTTCTGCCCGCTATCTACTTGGGTCGCTATGGCCGACATGATACGTGGGCTAGACCCCCGAATCAAGGTAATAGCGGATCATTTCGGAAGCGCGTTTCCTGGTGATGAGGAGACGGAGGACTTCGCGACATTGCTTTCACTTGTAAGAGAGAAACGACTCTTCGTCAAGTTCTCGGGCTTCGAGCGACTATATCACGGTAACCCCGCGGGGATTGATAGCCTTGAAACGACAGTGAAGGCTTTCGTAGAGGCGGGTCCCGGCCAGATTGTATATGGAAGTGATTGGCCACATACCCAACTCGGCGTTTCTCGCCAGGGAAAGACGGAAGAGCAGCGTTTGAATGAGATCGAGGGGTTCCGTGAGGTTGATGATGAATCTCATATCTTGAAGCTCCGCCAATGGATCCAAGATGATGAGGTATGGGAAAAGCTTTTTGTCTCGAATGCGGAGCGGATATTTGGGTAACGGGACAATGTTGGTCACCTCCATAGGAGTAGCGCTTTATAGGGCTCTAGGGAACTGTATTGGCGCTGTATTGGCGCTGTATTTTCGCCCTTAAGTCCATTGTAAACCTCCAGGGTTGTCAAGGCGCTTATTCGTTCACCTCCATACGGATTGATCGATCCTACTCTTTCTGACAACACTCCAACAACGTCGCCGTCTCAGCAACAGTGAAAACAGAGGCTTGATTAATGCAGACTACCCTACAGAGTAGATTGAGATATATTCAAATTTAATCATCAGATTTTCAATCTCAACCTGTTGCTAAACTGTTGCTGAACTATGGATCCCTCCAGAGGCTTTTTAATTGACAGAGTACTACTCGCTGTAACAACAATGCGCTAAGTTCGCTATGGTTTAGCGCTTGAGAGCGCCAATTGATGGAGGATCATAGGCGGCTTAGGTGATTTGTTATACAACCTACCTAGTATCTATGGATAATCCATTTGTAACATGATTTAGTAGAATATGGTACATTATCATCGGAATGCATGATATGATTGTCAAAATTTTGGCGCGATACTATGGTACCTAGTGATTATTAAGCGTCGGGAAAATTGAATAGAGAAGACCTATGTAGGATACTACGGAGCCGGGCCGGTGTGCGACGGAGCGCTATGTCCCGTCCTTTAATCGGCAGTCGCGAATGGAACAGTTTCCTCCCCGGCCTCTTCCGTACCTGTGTAACCGCGAATCCGGATTGTGTTATGGACATCATCCGTCCCGTATTCCGTGCGATGGGTCTACTTCAAGTTAAAAGCGACAGGAACAGTCGATATCAGAGACATCATATCAAACTCAATTTCAGTGTGATCAACAGCACACATTACATTAACTCCATCATCAAGAAGCCTCAACCAACCGAATACCATGAGCGAGCACATTACACCTACAGTCGGCATCCTGTCCATTGGCGACATGGGTCTCGGTATTGGCAAAGTACTCATTAGCCAGAATTATAGAGCCCTGACCTTTGCAGAGGATAGAAGGCAAGTAGCTGTTTACGTTGGACTCTTTCGTCATAACCAGTTCTCGGATATGGAAAAATGTCTTCTAGTTCAGACGTAGATGATAATACCCAACTCCATGAAACCCGCTGTCATTCCAATACAACGCTAACTTCAGGATGCACTTGATACACTGTAGTGAACGGACAAAAGAAAGGGCCCGATCAACTGGGATAGAGCTCCTTCCTTCTATCAGGGAACTTGTTCAAGAATCTGATTGCTTGCTCTCTATTGTTCCGCCTCGAGATGCCTTAGCTACCGCTCAACGCGTCTTCGATGCCACACCAAGTGACACCCACACTCGCAAACGTCCTCTATACTATCTAGATCTCAACGCTATAGCACCTAGTATGGCAATTCAGACACAGTCTCTTTTTAAGGGTAATCCAAACATTGTACTTATCGATGGAGGAATCATTGGCGGGGTTCCCTACCCAAAAGCTGACTCCCCCTTTGGGTGGAACCGTCCATCCCTAATGGTCTCTGGTCCAACGAAGCTGCCTTATACAGATCTTGCCAGTATCCTCAACATTGACCACATGACAGATCAGATAGGCGCTGCTTCCGGGCTTAAGATGTGCTATGCTAGCACTACCAAAGGGTTCTTCGCGCTTGCCATCCAGTCGTTTGTCACGGCAGACGCACTTGGCGTCCTTCCACAGCTGCGGAGCTACATGAAAAAATACAATGCGACTACCCTGGAAATCGCAGATAAGGGTGTCGTCGGTATGCCACCTAAAGCATATCGCTGGGTGAATGAGATGGAACAAATCGGTATCATGATGAAAGAGAATGGCGGGTTTGATCAAGGAGTGTATGTGATCTCCTTCACCCCCCCTTCTACAGACGAGATCTATCGATAGTTTAACTAAGACTCCCTCCAAGTTTTCATAATATCGCAGAGGTCTATAGAATTGTCGCCCAGGACACATTGCTCGGTCAGGAGCATCCAGGTGAGAGGGTAAGGGGGACAACTGTAGATGATGTGGTCAAGTTGATGAGATCTGGAATGGATGAAAAAAGGGAGAAAAATCCAAATTGATATTTTTATCGGAAGCATAGGTTTTGATGCTCGGTCTTCTCATGAGACATACCGGGGTCTCACAATTCAAGCATTCCATTATAGATCATAGGTTAGGACATTTCGCGAATGAGTACTTAATGAGTTACTATACTAGGTCATTATTTATTCTTTACTTCCTCCTATAAAATTTCAACTCTATCATTCTATATATCTCTAATTAAGTGCGTAACAGCCTAGAAGTCGATCTAGGGAGAGTCATGAAGGTCAATTTAACCCTAACCCTAACCTCAAGAAGACCCAGCTTAGATTACCGACACAACTCATATCCCAGGATTTTAGCTGTCTTGTTACCCTTATAGCACAATAGAACGCATCTCACCAATTCTCTATTCAATATCAAGTGTCATACGCTCCGATGCTTCTGTATCAAGTAGACTCGATCGCCAAGGGCTCATAAGATGAATGACGCGCAGGCTCCAATTTCGTCCCAATCATTCTGACATCCGTGTATCTTTTCTGTCTCGCTCCGTTGTCACACTAGCACCTTACTCATCCGTGAACGTGAGGTGTGCAGTACTGGTGACGGAGTGGACGGAATTCCTACCCCGCGAAGATCCACCTGATCCAAGATCGTGTTGCTCGCGGGACATGCTTTCCGTCGACCCACTTGACCCCAGTGGTGGAGAGCTCTATGATCGTCCGTTCCTAGGGCGGGGTGATCTCACAGTGATTCTTACTCGATAGAAGGGTTGATTGGTAACCTATAGACCTTCTCCAAGAATCTTGGACTCATAGCTATTATTGGTTGAAATGGGTGCCTCTACCTCAAGCTAAGCATTACTGATGGTTGAACACAATAGGTTATGTTACTGAGCTAAATGAACAGAATAGCTCGATTTATCGTACGGTTTATCATCAATTGCAGGTACCTACCTATGAGTTAGGGGTGGATAGTAATTACCTATATATCCTTTGTTTCTCAGACCATGATCAAATAGAGTGTTTGCTCTTAACTCGCCTAGAAAGACTATTCCATCTTTTCTTTCTGAGTGGCCTCCTCACGACGCGCACAGGTCCATCTCCATCGCTACCAACACATAGTACATTGCGGCTCCGATAGCGGCCTAGGCTTCGTTCTCTTCTGCTATGGCGCCAGTTCCAAATGAAGTCGACGTTCTTGTTATCGGAAGCGGCAATGCAGGATTCAGCGCCGCCATCTCGGCCGCGGAGTCAGGCGCCGGTCGCGTTCTTGTGATCGATGCTTGCCCCGAAGACTGGGCCGGTGGCAACTCATATTTCACTGCTGGTGCTTTCAGAACCGTACATCATGGGCTTGCAGATCTCTTGCCAATTGTCAACAACGTGGATAAGGCCACGGCGTCAAGAATCGATATAGAACCTTACACTGCCACTCACTTTGCAGATGATATAGCTCGTATTTGCATAGGACGGTCGGATCCGGAGCTCTCACAAACTCTCGTCCAGGACTCCAATTCTGTGGTTAAGTGGTTAGCGAAGCATGGAGTACGATTTCAATTGTCATTCAATCGCCAGGCGTACGAGATCGACGGCCGATTCAAGTTTTGGGGCGGATTGTCTATCAAAACCGAAGATGGAGGGAAGGGTCTGATAAAAGATCACCGGCGAGCTGCCGCACGACTTGGAGTCGAGGTCTCATTTTCAACAGCAGCAACCCGTCTTCACATCGACCCAAATACTGGAGCTGTCAATTCTGTCACAGTGCGAGACACCACCAACTGGCAAGAAAAGAAGATTCGCACTCTTGCCGTGATTCTAGCAGGCGGGGGCTTCGAGGCTAACCCTAGAATGCGGTCTCAGTTTCTTGGGCCTAATTGGGATCTTGCTAGGGTGCGCGGCACCCCCTATAACAACGGCTCGTGTTTAGAAATGGCCATTCGCGATGTAGCCGCCAAGCAAGCCGGAAACTGGTCCGGCTGCCATTCTGTTGCCTGGGATGCGAATGCCCCGCCCAATGCCGGAGATCGTGTCATCTCCAACCAGTTTACCAAATCAGGTTACCCCCTGGGCTTAATGCTGAACCTAGAAGGCAAGCGTTTTGTAGATGAAGGTTTCGACATGCGGAACTACACGTACGCAATCTTTGGCAAAGCAATTCTAGCACAGCCTGGGCACTCTGCCTTCCAAGTGTGGGACGCTCAGATGACCCCTTGGCTACGAAGTGAGGAGTATAATGACGATATTGTCGAAAGAATAACGGCACCTACTCTGGAGAAACTAGCTGAGGAGTGTGCGAAACGTGGCTTAAGAGATCCAAAGAGATTCGTAGAGACGATAGAGGAGTATAACGAAGCCGTAAAGGCATTCCAGGAAGAGAACCCTGGCTGCAAGTGGGATCCGGCCGTCAGAGATGGCCTCTCCACACAGTCCAGTCGCAAGAAGCTCACGTTAGCCAAGTCAAACTGGGCTACACCGCTTACAAGCGCGCCATATGTGGCTGTCAAGGCAACATGTGGTATAACCTTCACATTCGGCGGATTGGCTGTGGACCCCGTGACAGCGGGTGTCATCTCATCAGTCACTAACTCTACTATCTCCAACTTGTATTGTGCTGGCGAGATGGTTGGCGGTCTCTTCTACGACAATTATCCCGGAGGAAGCGGTCTTACATCCGGCGCTGTGTTTGGTCGCCGAGCTGGCCGCGCCGCGGCAAAACAAATTCGCAACCTCAAAAGCCATTCATCGGCAAGACTGTGATAGTTAGATTGCGATATTATTTTTGGGGATATCGGTTTAGGTAGTATATAAATTCAGAATGGAGCTAATGACTTCTTATATTCTTATAGTGAGTGATTACCCAGGTACTAGGTGAGGAGGTTATTCTTTAGACACGACTTTCAACATCGCTGCTTTCGCGATACCATATTTATCTCCATCCCTCGTATAGGTAGTCACAGTTCTACATCGTCGTTCTCTTCCTTATGAACTTTGTCTGCACACCTGTTCAGAAAAATTGGGACCCCTTATTCGTTGGTGGATCTTATCCCATCAACACCCAGGCTGCCAATATCGCATCGGCCCTGTTGAATCCGTGCTCTGATATATTCGTCCTGCTTATGCTACAGCGCATTATCTGGGGCTTAAAGATGTCAACAAGAACGAAGACAGGAGTGTCCATTATCTTTCCCATCGATGTTATGTACCTGCTATCCCCGTGTGACTCAAGATTGAAGCCCAACGATATTACAGATGCATCATCGCAGCAGAAGATACCGTCTATAACATCTCACCTGTATTGCTATGGGCGCTATCTGAAATGGCATGTATGTTTCTCGTCTTCGGTGTTCCGAGTGGCGTCAAGATCATGTCCGACACACGCATCCCAAGCAAACTCGCCTCATCGCTACGATCACTAGGCGGGCGGTTCCAGCGAAACTTCACCTCTTATGGAAGCGGCACTGGTGCTTCGTCGTGGCCGCGCTGGAGTATGATCATGAACAACTCACACGCGGGCTCATCGCGCACCTACTATCACAAGATTGACGGAGGAAATGGGGGTATGTTACTTATGACCACCAACTCAACGCAGGGCCAGTCACCGAACGAGTCTACGGAGTATTTTAAGAGCCAGAAGCGGGAATGATATTAATACGAACGACCCATTTGGAACATTACGGCGGGTATGAGCATGGTCTTGCCGTGGGTGATGGCTACGAGCGCAAACATCCGTGAGCGAAAGATCGTGGATAGCGACCTAGTCTATTCCTACGCTAATGGATTAAGTACGCGGTCCGTGATTTTGGATTTCATGGTTTGGGGGGGGTTACCTTTCAGAGGACGTTTTCCCGCGGAGATCTGATTAGTCAACGGATTCGGAAAAGTGAGGTCGGAAGAAGGCCTCTGGGAATCTGACTGGTTCTCAATACAAACTCTACATGGCAGTATCTGCTAACATACAAATTCTTAAAAGACGCCATTAAGTATGTCCATCTTGTTGGAAATATCTGCGTGCCTCGGTAATGGTGATACCAATCACATGTAGTAAACGCTCCAGGGTATGATGAAAATGAATTCGTGAAGGGGACCGGCGCCAGGTCTATTCTGCCACCTTGTGGGTACATAATTTCAGCTCTATGCACGGACCATTTGCCTGATCTCTGGAGGCTGCTATGAATTTCTCGATACTTAGTTCACACGATCAAACAATCAAATACATCGGAATATTTATCGAATTTAGTTGATACCATTCCTAGTAGCCATGACTCCTACAAACGTTACTAATTTGCCCAACGAACTTATTCTGGAAATAATCCAAGAAGCCTTACCAGAAAGTTTTGAAAACCTGGCGTTAACCTGCAAGACGATCTACCAATTATGCACACCGTTCATAGAGAACCATAACCGCCTCCGCCACCGCTTTCGCACTTTTACATATCTCGATGATCCGCCGGACTCGTCGCCATTATCAATCCGAACAGCGTTCGAAATTATCAAACGTATTGCCGTTGAACCTATGACAGCTTTCTACATTGAACATGTAACGCTCGTCGATGATAGCCTAATGTGGTCGCTCCGTGGGAAGCCTCCCCAGGTCTTACCGGATGTTGATCGTGGCGGACCAATTGTTGAATTATTTACCAATTCCACCTACTTAAAGGAAGCTGGGCTGGATTGGAAGGAATATTATTGTTCGATTGGAGAGGATCTTGGACGGCCCGGCCTCCACCGCTACTCGCAGCGCGCTGCCGCTTTCCTTTTAACCCTGCTACCCAATCTCAAGACTCTATCTCTTCCCCAATTATGGAATCCTTGCGAAAAGACAGAGAAACTTCTTGGTGTTATCGTTCGCAGGGCTAGACGGTCAAGTTGCTCATGGGACAAGTCTACTAGTCTTGCGCGGGTCACAAAATTCAACACATCCTTGGACGTTGGAAACCCAATTGGTCTAGATCAACTTGCACTTCCTTTTCTAGCATTACCACAGGTGCGAGAGTTCAATGCAGCTAGTTCAATAGACATAATCGACTCCTCTGTAGTGCTCGCATATGAAGACCTGTATTCGGGCTGTAGGGACACTCTCAAAACCGTTTCATTCACCAACTTTTTTTCCTGTCTCCCGGCTTTCGCGTACTTCCTCGGTCGTGTCCCGCATTTCAGAAAACTCGCATATTCTCATTCGCCAAAGATAAATGACAATAAAGAATGGAATATTTCCTATTTGGTGACAGCAGTTGAGCACGAAGCAGGCGATTACTTAGAGGAACTTTCTATCTCTGTAAACGAGGTACAAGTTCCTATCGCTCCCGGGAAGGTGTCTATGCATGGTTTCAAGAATTTGAAGAAGCTTGAATTGCCCCTCGAGGTAGCAATGTGCAACATCACAGATGCAGAATCCCGACTTGGCATACCAAAAAACAGCTTGATTGACCGAGAACAATACTGGGAGAACGAAGGACTACGTGTTGGTGACATAGTACCTGCTACGGTCTGTCACTTATCAATCATCTTATCAAGTGGAATAGATGCGAAGATCTTCAAGGTCTTTTTTTCGAACTTCGCCGCCATGAAAGATTCTCATATGCCTGCTCTCAGGGAAGTACGTCTTGTGGTAAAATCAGATTTAAAATCGGATTTATATCAGGAGGAGTACACTAGGTTAGCTAAAGAGACAGAGAGGGTTGGCGTGATGTTGATAACTACCCGAGCAGCCAAGTTGACTACCTAGTAGGTAACCTAGCTGTTTATAGAGTCGATCAGCATTTTATACCCTGATGAGTGTCATACTCGAGCTTGGTAAAGCAAAAACTACTTACCTAGGTACCTAGTTAGTTTATTTTAACAACCTTGAACGTCGACGATCAATAAAGAGTGTTGTAGAAGCTGAAGACTGCACGATCCAACATCGCGGGTCTTGGTAAACCCCTAACCTAACCCACGTTAGGGCAAGCTATGTAATTCTACTACAAGTTTGCGCTGTACCTAAACCCCAGACTGTCAGACTGCCAGACTGCCAGGGTCCTTAGGGCTAGCACGCAGTTATTAGTGGACAACTATATGACATAGTGGGGGGCTACGGGGTGCTGTAATTGTTGCAACGCTTGAATTGACTACCTAACATACAACTGCCGAAAAGACACGACTTATTCAGGATTCTCATAGTCATTCAGAGCAGTTTGTACCAGTCTAAAAGAGGTAAAGGGGGCTATAGGCAATGCTCTTGTACGGTATACGACCAGGTAGCAAGAGCTCATTGAAATGAGATCCTTATGGAAGAGTCACTGCCATCCCGCCGATGACATTTAGGTGTGCTAATTGCATTTTACCTAGCATTCATGAATGTTGGATGTTGCTTACTAGGGCTCATTTCTGCTCTATAAAATGGACTTCGCTTAATACAATTCATCGGAGGTTATAGCTCGTCGCGTAGGGCGTGGTTTGAAATTTACATCGGACAAATGGAGTGAGAACACGGTATCCATGCACACTTCATATAAATCCAAGGTTGACATCAGATCAGCTTACATAGTAGATTTACTACCTACTAGGTAGGTAACCTAGTGGTCAATCTTGGTTACCTCATTGGTTTCTCGAGTCTTTGATGGATTGGGGAGCGGGCAACAACTATAGTATGCCTTACACTGCCTCAATGCGCACTTATCAGATGTCTGCCCTCAACAGCGACTGCGCCTCATCAGGCTGGTGATTTCACTTTTTCCACATTCTAATATCCTTAATCGATATGATGTTGCCTCATCTTGTGGACGTATGATTTATTCTCGATTTCATGTAATCTCACTATTAATACGAGGTCATGTTCCCTACAATTCATCGATGACTGGGCCAGCATCAATCGGAAAACTCCTGTCTTCCTCAACAAAGTTCCCATGATGGAGGGATCGAAGCAAGTTGATCAAGAGCCCAAGCAAGCGGACTCAAGAACCACTGAACCCGAATCCGCATCGCAAAGCAAAGGGGCCACTCTTTCGAGTTTGGCAACTGAACGGCTAGAGCAGCAGATACTCCAGAGACCTAGTACCACACTCCAGGATCGATGTGTTTTCTACACGTCAGTGCCAACAAAAGAGGAAGACCAAGAAGAGTATAAAGAACGCAAGAATATAGAAAGTGACAATATTTATCGGGGTCTATCCTTGATAGCATTGGCCTGGGCCGCTTCTAATGACAGAGTGACCATTTGGGTAAGGATTGCTATGAACTCCCCTGAAAATAAGATATTAAAACGGCCAACATTTTACCTACCTGTGAGTTGCTAATACGAACTTCGGCAGACTATAGTACCTCTTAGAGAGGATGAGATCTCTGGAGAGTCAAGGTACGCTGAATACGAGGAGAATATGACAAGGGCTATGGCACGTCATTGTAGTGGTACTGTTTGTAAGTGGTTTCATACATCAGTCCGATTCACTAACAGTATAAAACTACCTACTTACTATTAACGGACATGAAATCCCCTGACAGATATCATGTCTATGCGTCCTAAACAGCTGTCCAAGTATAAGGATATCTGGGGTAATATAGCTTATCCAGAATTACTGGCTCGGTTCTCAGCTGGACAGGATCGTGCTCCAACTAAACTTATCTCTGTTGATGCAGTGAACCCTCATAACCAATTCCTTTTGGACTGGAATACCCAAGAGGTCCAGAAAGGAGTAGAGCCCGCAGATCCTGACTTTTTGAAACTGGGGAAACGTCGGGTGCACAGCAAAGATACTTGCAACTGTACCGCCAATCTTAAATACGAACTACCCGGTCAGGACTGGTTTGGTTGAGACCCCGTCTGTACGCTATCGTCTATCTTACCTATTCAGCTTCTATAAACTGAGAATGACGGTATTATGTGGGACAGACGGGTACTATTTACATTAGGATTTATCACCTGTTTTCATGGAGGTGTTGGGTGGATGACCCGAGGTAGGCATTTTGGTGGCCTTAGCAAGCTTACAGACAAGTACCTTACGAATTAGCAAACATAGTAATATATTTCGATTGAGGTTTTCATAAGTTTATTGATTGATCTATGTCATCTAGTGAAATATATGTGTAGGGCCCTTGAAAGGCTTCTAAAACGCTCCTCTACCGAACATACCATCGCCCATGCACTCACGGGCCACACCCCCGCGGGCCACCCTCTTTCCCATCAAAACACACTGTTTTTAAGCGCCTGTATCTCCATGATATAAGGTCATGTAATTATATAATTAATATTGTTCGAAAGAGATTTACAAGGGGGTTTTATAGGTATAGGTTTTATCCTGGCTAGAGCATCCAATTGCGAGTAAATACGTAGCAAAGTATTGATACGGCTTTTTTAATGGGGTTTTTATGGTCACCGAAAGTTTAGCGCTTAAATTAGTGGTGTTTCCCGATTTACAGGCTTAAAATACAGCGCTTAACTTGAAGATGCTACAGGTTCTGTATAATAATTGATACGGTTATAATTAATCTTTAAATAGCTTTATTGTATATGTTTAAAAGTAATAATGTAGTAGTAATTGCAGTGCTGAGAGTGTAGGTGCGGTTATAAGGGCTTGGCCACTTTGGCCCGAGCCCTTGAAAACCAACGAGGATTAAAATATATATAAGACATTTCCATAAAGGTCACAACACTTGAAGTAAAACTAATTATATCGTTAGAATTGCCGTCTCTGGGTCTCTAATCCCTAGAGGTTTCAGGCTTTCACCTCTAATATACGTTGTGTAGGAAGTCGAAGTATAAGGGGGGGGGGGGGGAAATTAAGGAAATTAAAGAAATTACTTGTTTCATCAGTTATTTCGCTACTGAACAACTCTTTCAATATCCTACAAAAATAAGATTCCAAGATATCAGTCGATAGCCCTTCCTCAGATATACACGCAGGTACAATATAAGTTAAAAATACCTGTTCCTCATTGATATACAGGTGGGTGAAAAGAGGGTGTTTTGGTGGGAAAGAGGGTGGCCCGCGGGGGTGTGGCCCGTGAGTGCGTGGGCGATGGTAGGTGCATATTAGGACAGACGCCTGAGGATATATTATCAAGTGAACTCACATAGGCACCTACTTCCAAACTGGCTTTAGAACAACTATCCTGATAGGCAAGAATTAGGTCATATCTAGGTATATGTTATCATGATGTAATTTCAGAATGGATCAAAATGCATCTCAACTAATACCCCCCTGTCCAGGATAAAGAGACGGCAATTCAAGTATAGGTTGTCCGTCATAACACTCCCAATCCAAAGTTATTGCCTTGCAAAGTAGGTAGATAGTATCTCGTCGATGAAGCTTACAACAATGGATCGACTCCGTTTTCGTGCGAGGATCTTCCTCTGGTATAATTACTAGGTAAAGATTTGATTCAATGTACTACTGGAAAACCTTTTGCTGATTCTTTGATCTTCTCAACTCGTTTTAGGCATAGCTACCGGGAAGTCGTGTGGATGATGCCACTATTGAATTGGCCAGCCTCCATGCTTAGAACCTAGCCGTCTGGATTGACCTGTCTTCTCTCTTGGAATACTACCTAGTACATTGGTGTAGAGCGTATTGGAGGATCAGCTGTAAGCTCATAAAAAGTCATTTGATACTTAGGTACTCACGAGAACGGCGAGGAATCTAAGCCAAGCTGTCCACTAGGTAAGCAAATACTCAAACTCAACTTAATGATATTGATGCCATCCCCAAGGGAATTCATATACTGGGTGCCACGTGCTTTGGGCTTTTGACTCGGCAGAGATTACCCCTGATGCTTATGGCATTGGGTCTCCGGCATGCCGCAACAAAGCATAGCAATTGCGAAAGAAGTCACTGGGATTGTTATAATGGCAAATAGTTCAGAGTTCGATTCATCCTATAGCGTCCTCATAGTATAGCTCATCTGAACCATGCAGCCCCAGCGAAGGTCTTATTTCCCATAGAGATTGTTTGCCAAGAGATGGCGTTATTTTAATATGGATGGTGTTTTGGAGATGGCGGCTGATTATAGGCCCCCGCATAAGGGATTCAGCAACATCACACGGAGATCTCATCGAGTTCATTAACATGTCCGGGGTTGGCTATTCTTGGCGTTATGATTTTTGTACGTGGGGCGTTGTCGCGATGCTTTCATCGGCTGTCCTCATGGCCAGGCAGGACTAGCGAAAGTAACCAAACCCCTGAATATTGCAGTCTGGATCCTACGGGATATGAATCGGATTGAAATTGCGTAGGTATAAATACCATCTTATTTTCACCAAAGAGCTCCTCAAGGCTTCATGTGTTGCCCATTACTCTCATTGCTAGTACCATAGGTTGTCAGAATGCGAGCTTCCCAGATTTCTTCCATGCTTCTAGCTGCCTCTGTTGCAAGCAGCACTGTTCTCGAGCGGCAGAATGAAGGGGGTTTTGGCGATGGGCAGCCAATTGATGGTAATGGCAAAGGCGCTCCAATTCTAGGTAAGGTTCTCGATGGCACTTATCCTGAACGTGCCTAGGTGTTAACTATGAATAGGTGGCACCAACCATGCACTCGATCTTCAGAATCCGGACAATCTAGGCCAGCAGAGCACTGACAACGGTGTTGTTCCCAACGTCAAATGGAGCTTTTCGGATTCGAAGACGAGGATCCTGAGAGGGGGCTGGGTTCGAGAACAAGTCGTCACGGACTTGCCTACCAGCAAAGAAATTGCGGGTGCCCAGCAGCATTTAACCAAGGGCTCCATTCGCGAGTTGCACTGGCATCGAGTGGTATGCGAGAGATTTTCGGGCTCTAGTCACTGAACATGGCTGATCGTTGAATTTAGGCTGAGTGGGGATATGTTTACGCGGGATCGATATTGGTCTCTGGCGTTGACCAGAATGGCCAATTTCAAGTTGCGACGCTCGAAGAAGGGGACATTTGGTACTTCCCCAAGGGTGTAGCTCACACCGTGCAAGGCCTCGACGACGAAAACGAATTCCTCCTCATTTTTGATGATGGCGATTTCGATGCTGTCGGGTGAGATATTGGCCCCATTGGCAGTATTATGGGTGATATCAAACTAATATTTCATAGAACCACATTCAATGTAGACGACTGGATCACTCATACCCCAAAGTCCATCCTGGCCAAGAACTTTGGACTCTCAGAGAGCGTCTTCAACTCTGTTCCATCACCTAACCCATACATCACCAACGGGACTATCGACCATCACAATGTCACTGGTGGTAATGGCGAGCTCACAGGAAATGCTTCTTTCGCATACTTTTCAAAGAATCATCCCCTTGAGAAGGTTCCTGGAGGAGGCGGCACACTCCGCATCGTCGATTCAAGGACGTTTCCTATCGCGACCACCATTGCAGCTACCGTGGTCACTCTCGAGCCTAAAGGTCTAAGAGAATTGCATTGGCACCCGAATGTTAGCTTCCAAGATTTTTGTTGTTGGCCACATAGGTGAAAATGCTAACGATTGATAGGCGGAAGAGTGGCTGTATTTCCACAAAGGCCAAGGACGTGCGACGGTATTCATTGGCAGTTCTGCTGCTCGAACTTTTGATTTCAGAGCGGGAGACACTGGCGTATTCCCTGACAACAGCGGTAAGTTGCCATCTCATGACGTTTTCGCTTACATGAGCTAATCCACCAAGGTCATTATATTGAAAACACCTCTGACACCGAAGATCTGGTGTGGATTGAGATTTATAAGAGCGACAGGGTAGAAGACATCTCTCTGACGCAGTGGCTCGCTTTGACGCCAGCGGGTATCGTCGCTACTACTCTGAAAATCCCTCTAGATGTCGCAGAAAATTTACAGAAGGAAAAGCAACTCCTTATCAAGAACAGGTAAAGGTTCTGCATGTCTCAGATGACATCCATGTTCTGTTTTCTGTGTTGTAATAATTAATCCTTGGTGGTCTCTGGCTGGGATAGCCTTGACATAATGTTGCCCTATTAATCTTAGGATGTTTTTGCAGTCCATAAACGTTTTAATCGACTGGAGACGAGGGAAACAAAAAAGCTTGTTCCGGCACAAGGTCCACGGAAGAGCTCGGTACGTGGTGCTGGTAGGCCAGTGAGAGCCCCCCCCCCCCCCGTAGTCCAGGGCGGTTTGGATTCTGCGCGATTTTGTAGGTGGAGTACCTGACCTGTGATTACAGGACTAGTGTAATTCCTAGAACAGCTCTTCGAGCCTCCATATTAGAAAAAGCAACTTCATTTTCCTCCTTGATTTTTTTCATGCTGTGTGACGACAGGTACACCAGGTATTTCACCAATCCATGGACCATTGCCCGCAGCCTGCTTTATCATAACAGCCCCCAACGGACCTCTACACGTAGATACCACCCTACTATGGCGCACCATCCGACAACATAGTACCTAGGCAATTAAATAAGCAACTTATTCCACGTGTAAGCCCATGTTCAAGAAACCATGATAACCCGGTGAATAGGTCTTTACCCGCCCTCTCGTGATAGCATGCCCTATCGCATGCCAAGAATCCATGCTTTCACTGTGACTAGGATAGAATTAGCAAGTTTAGCTCATGAGAAAACCACGTCGCGGATCGCAGATCAACAACGTCGTTTTCACTGTTTTTCCTTGGTTTTGGGGGCTGGAATACGATGGAGCCATTCATGGGTGAGACTCGATATCACCACCATCTTATATGCATACCGCTAGCCACAATCCATCCAATAAATCTCAGCTGACATAAATAAAGAAACTAACAGGAAAAGTGCAATTGGCGACTTCTGAACTTTTCCGGACACTCCGATGTCGTCAGCCCTAACCCAAGGCAACGGATAGAGCCTCGGGGGCTTCTGGCTTCTGAAAATGAGCTGTCATAAAATCAGCCAGGCTCGCTCTTCAAGGCAAGGGTGTATTCTTTCCCAATTCCTTTCTCGTCTTCCCGACCGACCTTCGTTCCGTCACCTTCAACATCAAGGAAAGGAGGATAATTCGAAAACAAGATGTGGAGGACGTCGCTCGCCTTGAAAGCCACTCTAGGCTTGCTCATGGTCGATTCGATCATCGAGTTGTCGTTCGTTAGCAGTATGGTAGCATGGTTACACCGAACGGCTAGCAAGGGATTCACGGTCAACCAGGATGGCTCGAGCTATCTGTTAGCCGGCAAACCTTTGGACTTGATGGGCGACCAAGGCCACACCAGTAATGGCGCCGCTGGAACTGCTTTTGTCCTCATCGGACTTGGTGGTATCGTGTCTCTCTATCTTCGGTATTGGGCTCGCAGCAGAGTGGATGGACTAGGGAACTTCGCTCGGTTTCTATATAACCTATGGGTTGGACTCAACATCCCAGCGCTCCTCCTCACAATTGGCGCGCTCGCCTACGTATTCGCAGTCACCAACGCGCACGAAGGTCAGACAATCGACACTTCACTGGCTGCGAGCCTAAACGGCAGTCCGTATCCCGAACAGGCGTGGACACCGCAAAATTGGTTTTCGGCTGTGCTTCAACTAGACATAGTCGATGCTAGAAGCGATATCGAGAGTCATCTACGCGTTATGAGGGGCTGGCAGTACAACTTGATCCCGATGTTCATCATTCAGCTTGGCTTCACAGGCCTCGTGCTGTGGGATTTTGCCACTTGGCGAAAACAGAGCCATGTGTCAGCAGAGAAGTAATACCTATGGAAATATTGGTATTAATTAGGGAGTTCATGGAGGCTTTTTTTGATTACCGGAGTTCGGACACACGAGAGCGGCTTTTTGGAGAATTTTCTATTTGTTTAATTAACCTAAAAACCCAATAGCAACAGTCGGTCATTAGCATACATCGAAGATACCCCGAGCTTTTGTTATATAGGTACCTATTAAAATAATTGCCTAATGAATTTGATCTCAAACTTCCCTGTCACCTCTCAAACTGCCGTGTTTATGTCAAAATCCTGTAATAGGTATTGGGTAGTCGAACGGGGTCCCGTTCAGGCTCTAGAGTGCTTCGACGCTATCCAACTCTACAGCAGTTCCGAAGGAAACACTCTACATAGTCTAACGTCTATATTTCAGGTAAATCGTGACAAGAATGGCTCTTTGATCGTTCGATTGACATTTACTTGAGTCGCACTAATTTTATTCGGCCAACCCTCACAGCCCCCCTTGCTCGCCAGTAACCGCCATTCCACAGATACACCTCTGTTAGCGCCCCCAAACGCCATATCTAGTTTCCATCCACTCATCTATGTAGGAATCTTGATAGGCGCCAATAGCGTGCATCTCAACGTATGTCCTGACCGGTCATCCGATAAGGACGGTGCAGTACCAGGTACGGCTTCAAGTCTTACAAGCGGTGATGACACTAGGTAGGCCTAGGGTCTTGTGCTGGGTTTACTCGTTCTCAACATCTCATCAGGGCCAGAACGGGCGCTTCAACTATGAAATGTTGAAAGTGCAAGATCCGAATGGGAGGGTGGGATTAAGCTGGTCAGACCGGTCTGACTTTCAATAGCAACCTGCAGGAAGGGATCGAGATCCATCAGTGACATCCGTGGATGAAAGCTTGGGGGCTCAAGTAGGTGTTTAAATCGTTTAAACCGCCTCCGGGCTATGATGTAGCAATGATGGAGAAGGTATGATCATGAGACTATTTTCACACATTGGAATATTGATATACATATCTTGATAGAGGAATCATAAATAATATTAACATTAACCGCGACAAGAGCGACCCTTTCGAGGAGGCATATCGGTCTTCAGCTGTCCTCAGCTGTCTTTATTTATCAGCTGCTTTATGAATTCTAACAATTCGAACCTGTTACACAAGTCAGACAAGGATTAGTACAACAGCGTTCAGCTAGCCCCGCATTTCCCTTCCTTCGGGACAGCTTGACCCACAGGGCTGAGAGGATGGGAATAATTGTACCGAATCTCTGCGATTAAGGGTTCAGGAAGCACAGCCACATCAGCCACATGTTTGATCTATTAAAAGTCTTGGCGGGTACTTCAGTACTATAAGGTTGCGTACTTCGTAACGACACCAAGGAAGGATCACCCGCGTCACGACCATTTCTCTCTCCCGACTCTCCTCCAGCTGCCTAATCCGTCACTTCGTAACCTGGCCGCGCATCGGCCCCTCTATTTACCCCTGACATTTTAGCTTATCGTCGTCATCCAGAATGAGGCCTCACGAACCTCATCTTATAAAACCTCCTCGAGCTTATTCTTGACCATCGATTTCTCTTGTTTCCTTCATACCTAGTATTTGCAAACACGAAGAGAAGAAAATAGGATATGTCAGGTCACGACTACTACGGCTCCCACGGCTCCCACGGCGGTAGCGGTGGAGGTTATCCCCCGCCGCAAAATCCCTACCCGCCTCAAGGTCAATATCCCCCATCGAACCAGTATCCTCCTCAAGGCCAGTACCCGCCTCCGAACCAATACCCACCTCAGGGTCAATACCCTCCCGAGCATAACCAATACGGCGGAAACCAGTACGGCCAACCACCACCCTCCCACTCCCCGAACCCCTACGGATCACCTCCGCAAGGCCAGTACCCTCCCTACCCGCCGAACCAACCCTACGGCGCGCCGCCGCCACCGCACGGAAGCCACTCCCCGTACCCCGGCGGCCACGCCCCGCCTCCATACGACCACCGACCTCCTTCGGGACACAGCCAAGCCTATCCCCCTCAAGGCTACCCAAACCAGTATCCCCCTCCAACGGGCCAATACCCTCCCCAACAGCAGCCTCCCTCGCAGCAGTACCAGCAGTACCCGCCGCAACACGGCGGCGACCCGAATAACCCCAATGATAGGGGGCTAGGATCGATGCTAGCAGGCGCGATGGGAGGTAAACAGGGTGGCAGCGGTGGGCCTCTCGCAGCGCTTGGTGCCGCGGCCGCAGCCCAGTACCTTGGCGGCAAGACATCCGGACATGGGGGACAGGGCGGGTACGGACAGAGCGGACACAGTCAAGGCGGATACGGCTACAGCGGCCACGGAAGCAGCGGGCACAGCGGGTCGTCGGGTTTCGTTCCGGCGGCAGGACTAGTTGGTCTTGCGGGTGCGTACGGCGGCCATAAGTTGGCGAAGAAGCATAAGAAGGAGAAGAAGCATAAGGGCCATAAGAGGAGGGATAGCTCGAGCAGTGATAGTAGTAAGAGCAGCCGGAGTAGCTAGTTAGGTTGGCTAGCTGGTTGGTAGGAGCCGTTCCTAAAGCTTTCTCCCTGGTTCTGTATTCTTCAGTGCTTCTGTTTATTAGTGGTTTAGATACCCTGAATAGCAATCGAACTACGTCTATGTGCCTCTGGCATTGTTTTGGTTCTACTGTGTATGAATCTCTACATCTACATTCTAGCTGTCAAGTATGAGCAGTTCGTCGTGCTAACACTCTAGTAGACAGCAAATTGCGACTCTCGAACAAACCCTTCCATCCTCTCCACCACAAATTCAAAGCATGCCCAACCAAGTCACAAACCCATCAAGGCAAAAGGCAAAAATTCAAATCCCCAAAGCATCGAAAACCCACTCCCTCATCTCCCCATCATCATCCTCGTCCTCCATCTGCTCCGCAATCCTGCGCTCCAGCTCCCTGCGCACGAAAGCCCTCATCCACCTCAGCCGCTGCAGGATCTTGAACTTCTTCACGAACCGCTCCTGCTCGGCGCGCGTCCAGGTGGGACGCGCGTCAAGAGACAGCCACAGCAGGTGCGCGAAGAAGCGCGGCAGCAGCGACATCGCCTGCGCGCCGAAGAGCTCCAGCTTGTCCGGCACGATGCTGACCTGCGGGTCGCACGCGTTGTTCATGTGATGCAGGGCCGCGCCGATGACTGCATATAGCGTATTTCGCGGTGGCACTAATAGGTGGGGGGAGTTAGGAAAATTAGCGGTTCCTCACAGTGGGGGTTGGGGGATTGGGGAAATAGGGGCTTAAGCGGGGTAGACTGGAGCCCTGGAGATAGACAGGACAGTGGACAGTGGACAGTGGAGGGATTGGAGAAGCTCACCTGCGTCTCGCAGCGTTTCCTCGACGCGCTCGCAGATGTCGTACACGATGCGATACCGTATCCGCTTGAAGAGTTCCCCAGGCGTGTCCACGTTCTGACCGACGTTCTGACCCCCATTCTCGCCTGCATTCTCACCCCCATTCTCACCCCTATTCTCACCCCTATTCTCACCCCTATTCTCAACCCCATTCTCAACCCCGTTATCACCCCCGTTATCACCCCCGTTATCGGCCTCGTCATTACTCTCGTTCTCATCCCCGTCTTTGCTCTCATCCCCATTCTCGTCACTGTTTTCGTCCCCGTTCTCGTCCCCGTTCTGATTCCCGATCCTCTTCCAGATATCCTCCTTATAGATGAGGTGCGGTATCTCGATTTTCCTCCAAAAGTCTTGAATCTCTTGAAAGCGTACCTCGCGATCTACGTGGTATGTGTCGTGCCAAGTGAGTTCGTCCCACTGCGCGAGTAGGCGTTCATATATTAGCTAGCTGCCCTGGGTGCGATGCAATACAGTCTTGAACTCACCTCGCGGTCCCAGATACTAATAGTATGCACACCCTTCTGGGCAGTGTTCTTCCGATCGATCCTATGCTTGTGGATGAAGCACAGGAACCGGTACCGAGCCGAGTCGGGCGGCGGAGTCCAGTCACCTCTTTCGAACCGCTGTCGTTCTATATTGAACTGGCCTCCAGTAAATCGTATCGGGTCCCATGGCTTCTCCAGGTCGTCCATGATTTCGTCATCTAGCCTGATATCAACACCACCCCTCACCTTCCCACCCTTAGGCGTAATGACGGTGACCGGGTGGAAGTAAGCCCATGGGTCTATGTCCACCTTTCTATTCCAGTTGTAGGCATTAAGTGCGGGAGGAACTGACTCCAAACGAGGGTAGCTGCCTTTGGCTAAGGCTCTTAGGACCGCTGTTAAATCATCCATATATTCCTCATCAAGGGCTGGGAAGTTTCGTGGATAATTACCGCCGTGTTGGAATGGGCCTGAGATACCGTGGTTTGAGCTCGACATAGGCATAGTGTATCCCTAACGTTCTACCATTGTAAAGGTGGAAACCATATATCAAGTAGTTGTCTAGAGCTTTTATTCCATCGATGACTTATAGGTAGGTAGTATGTTACGTTATATTCTCACGCTTTATGATTCGATAGTATAGACATCCTTTGATGGCTCGTCTCTTCAGCATGAACAATAAACTTGAAGAAATGAAGAGCTTCCACTAGAAGTTTCTCGAGTAAGAAATGCATAAACGTTTAGGTACCTATCTTCGAGCGACCAAGAGTTCTGCGTCCCCTTATGATCTTATGATTCAACATCAAGGAGTCGCTTCAGGTCGCTATGAGAACAACAAACAACATTGAGACATAATCACATCACGACCATACGAAGCTTTGTCATTTTTTTTCATTCTGTTGTCTTTTCATACGTTACGGACCTTCCTGGTTGAGAAGGGAGGCTACGAAATGATAGTTCCCAAACCTCTCCTACATACAATACCTTCACACAGAAGTACAAGCAGATATGATCCCATTTTTCCTTCATTGTACTTCTTGGTATACATGAGCTTGGTAATAGGAGCGATCCTAGTCGTAATCTCCCTATGTTTTTCCAGAAAAGACACTCAAGTATGAGAGTGCGTCGAAGTCTCCGGTCCACGTCCAGCCACGCATTCCTCTTTGGGGGTTGGATCAGATCTAACAACGGTTAAGATATCCCCTGTCAAATAGTGTATTAGTCGATATCATTCTATCAAGCATCAAGGCAAACACTTACCATGGAAGTGGCAATTCCGGCACCAATGTCCTAAGTAACGTTGACGCCTTAGGTCATTCTCGTCTTTTGTGGAAAGTGGATAGGCTTCTAAGGGAAATTCCGCCTCTACACCTGCGTTCCGGAAGAGTTCGAGAATTGTGTCTCTCTGCGCGGGAAGCTCGGGGTGAATGGTACAATAGATCCGGGGATTCTTCAGGTTGGATGTGTGCAAGGTGAAATCATCCAGGTGAGCTTTGGTATGAGTGATTTGTCTAATCAGGTTCGGGTGAGGGTATAGATGTACCTGCTTCAGATGTGTGAACCTTTTCTTGCTGTTCACAACAGATGCTAGACCGATGATAGCTGGGAAGAAATCCATTGTGATATCGGATAAGGTAAAAAAGCTGATGGCTTCGGGCAGTAGATCGATCAGCCTTTCAGGTCGCTTCGGAGTTATGTCTTTTTTGAAGCCGGTAACTAGGTGATAGTACGGCTCCCAAAGACACTGTTGCGTGATATTAACCTGGCGGAGACTTGGGAAACCCTTCAGCGATGCCATGAAATGAAAGACGGCGTTGTGGTCCTGAGCTAGATACCACAAATCTTCAGGTTGTCGAGCCGTTGACAAGTCTCCACGTTCCCGGAGATCCACAACGAGAGTTGAAAGATGATCACGCGCATCACCATCCTTGAGCGACTTGATGATATCGTTCGGGTACATTTCTTGTCCACGGGTGGGAATGAGCTTTCGCAAGTAGTGATCATAAAGGCTCGTTAAATAAACAAAATTCCGGAGACGTAATCTGGGACTGCTCAAGATCCTAGTCATGTCGGCCGTTCCCATGCGACAGTTGACGAAGCTTATTGAGCGAAGACGTACCAAGCTAAACAGTCTACTGGAACAAGACTCCATATTTTCCACTTCTAGAGTCTTGAGATTTCGTGCAGCGTGGAAGTAAGGATCATAGTTTGCCAAATTGACCCCGTCCATGTGCTGACCCAGTGAGCCAATGGTGGTCTTGACGCCTATGAATTTCACACACTTCAAATATTCAAGCCTCAAAGAAGCTCTCACTTGCAATGGCTGACGATCGATGAGACAATCGATAGTGGCGGAGGTGATGTTAGGGAGATTGGAGAGGAGGAGCAACGTGATTTCGCAGCGTGTTCGATAGGATGCAATGAGGGTAGGCCTTTGATATCTGTGGAATTGGATGTAACGGGCAACATCAATTCCAAATGTAGTCCGGTTCGGGTTCAAATTCCGAAAACACCTCGACATGAAATCAACATCGCCAGCTTCGAGTCGCCCAATAGTCTGGGAGGGAATCATGGTAAATCTACCCTCACTGTGGGCGAATTCTGGGTCTCGGAGGACTTTGATTGAATAAGGAACAACGCCCATGAATGGTTGTTTGAGGCCGCGTTTTCGGGCGAGGAAAGGTATGACGATGTAGGAAAGTGCTTTGCAGGTACGAGCTAGGCGTGCTAATGCTTCGAAGCCATCTGTTGCATCTTCGTGATCTTTCATGGTGAGAAATGGTCCATTTACCGGTAGAAAGGACCGACATAACTCTAAGACTACATCAGTAGGCAGGTCGAGCAACGAGACCGTCGAGTTAGACGCCTCGGGATGTCGAATAACGAGATCCATGATGATTCGGCCCCATGTAGAATTCCAATCGCATTGATTGACAAGTGGACGGAAAAGAATTCTACGTGAGAGAAAAAAAAGGTCGCAAATACGGATGGGTGAATTCAGATCAGGTTTGTGTATGGGTGTATGGGGATAGGAAAGTGAAAGTGAAGAAAAAAGATGAAGGGTGGGACGATGGGAACGACGTAGAAATACATTTGTCTTTGGTAGTCGGTAGGTGGGTAGGTGGGTAGGGCACAAGCAAGCTTCGTACTTGCCTTGGTTTTGAAAAAGTTGCAACGAAGTTGTAACAGAAGGTGGAAGGAAAGATGCGAGGGAAGGTGCGATGACGATAGTTTTGGAAGGGTGGCAGTCGTCAATATCGAGAGCTCTTTCCGTCTGCAATATCATTTACCTAGGTACCTGCCTGTCATATCATTCTATTGTCCACATGTGTAATCACAGTCAAACTTACGCACTGTCCAGTGTCCCGGCAGGTGACGAAACGAGTCGTTCACAGGTGATTCTTTGAACTCCGGGGCAGTCATATCCATGTGATTGATGTGATGGATATTTCAACACGACATGACTAAACGACTAACCCTAAATGACTGCCTAGTGTGGTTACCTAGTAGACAACTTCTGCACTCATCTTCAAACTTCAACTTCGACTTCGACTTCGACTTCAATATCCAGTCCAGTTCGTACATGCCTATGCAATAGGCAACAGATGTAGATGGAAGGTAGGGCAAGCTTGCAAATCCATATTGATCGGGCCCTTAGGTATATATATTCATTAAAAACCCGCATGGATAAAGGCCATCGATACCTTCCTTACATTTCATGAGCCATCCTTGAATGCCGCGCATGTTTTCTATCTCCTGGCTACCCGAGCCTCGAGTTGAGCTGCCGAGTATAATCATGTTGGGATTGTTAGGTAATGAATCTTGAAATAATAAATTCATACAAGCGACAGTGTGGACGAGCATAGCCATCTTTTAGAGCTATAGCAATCAATCATATTCGCCTTGTCTTTCTATGCTGTGTCGCAATGTTTGTGAACCTCATACGTCCCCCCACAGATACTTATATCGAAGCTCCATCAACTCCGTACCGTGCTTCTCCTCGAGCCGTTTTTTCGATCTAGTGCGCTTCCTCTCCTCCTTCTCGTCCTTTGGAGGATCATCCGACATCACCAATTTTAGAGCATCGTCGTCACGTTGCGTCCAAACTCCGTGAGTTCTCTGAGGCAACTCTTCTCCTCGTTTCAGCATTTCCATGACTTGGCCGGCGTCGCCAAGGCGCCAGGTTGTGGCTCGTAAAGCTAATAACACTATGTTTTTCGGATAACCAAGTGAACAGAAACGGTCGATAACATCATCGGGCGTTTCTTTCACCGGTACTGCGCGACGAGTTGGCTGCGGTACTTCTGGCGAGTGCGATTGGACCTGCGTTGTGGTGGGTGCTGGCGTAGAGCTAGCAATGCGAGATGGCTTGGGAGAAAACGATTCCGGGAGGGATCGACGTTTCGCTTTACTAACGGTAGCCGTGGTTGTAGTAGCTTTAGGTGTACGGCTGTCAATCGCGGGTGGGGGCGTCTCCTCCTCAGAGTCGCCTTGGAAGGGGTTCCGAATTGTTCTTTTCGGAGTAGGAGTTCCTTTGATGGACTTCTTGGTTTTAGCTTTAGGCGTAGGGGAAGCGTTTGCGATATCTGGAGATACAGCGTCCGATTCCTGGTGCAGCTGCTGTGATGGTGTGATGCTAAACTGCGACTCTGTTTCGCCACGGGCCTGCGTATCGAATACAATAGCTTGAGTTTCTGGATCAAATCGGAAATCCTGTGTCTCTGGTTCTAAACCCTTCTTTCGCCTGCGCTTGATTGCAGGCAGTTCGTTGAGTGTATCTCGAGATTCATCCTCTTCATTTCTATCATCTACGAGGCCTCCAGTTGAGCGGCGGGTAGTGGGCGTCGTTTCGGCGGCAGCGGGGCGGCGTAGATTGGAGGTTCCGTTAATGTGATCAGGAGTTGAAGCGATTTCTTCATCGTCATTAAGCTTCCGTCGCTTGGGTGAAGATTGTGGATAGGCATGATCGGAAGAAAGCCGGTGGGTATCTAGAGGACGCTTTGACGAGGGAATTGCTGGTGGTGACGAAGGGAGAGGTTTGTCTGAATCTTGATTTTCCCGCTCCTCATCCTTATCTTCTTCAACCTCTTCCTGGAGATTATTCCAAAAGTCCTCAAATAGGGCGAGATGCTGATTGTAGCAATCTCGGAGCTCATCGTGAACGGTCTCATGTTGAACCCAATCAAAGCCAAGTTTCTCGGCAATCTGTTGCCAATCACGCTCCTCAGGTACCATCTTTTGAGAAGCGACAGCTTCCCATAAGTCCCAAGGCTCAAATGTGATTCCTTTTATGGTAAGAAACGGGGTAGGTATGCGACCTTCTTGTTCCTCCACAAATAGCCCATAATAACGACGGAATTCCTCCTTCGACGCTATTCCATTGGTCGATGAACCCGTGGATGACCGGTCTAGATCCATAGACTCATCCGACGACTCGGCGGGTGGAGGCTCGGGTCTTGTCCGAACCCCTGCGGAGGATTGTCGTTCTAAACTTTCATCTTCGTCCTCGAGCTCATCAACGGCTTTCGGAGGAATAGATTGAGTTAGTCCTTTGCTCCCCGAGTCCGACCTCTCAGGTGTGCTCGTCTCATTGCTCGTAGTTTTCTGTGGTGGGGAGGATCTTTGAGTTTTTCGCGCTCCTGCTCTAGGTTTCGCACGGGTGCTGCCATTTGCATTTCGCGGCGCAAGTACTTTTACCCAGCGGTCTCTCCAAGATTGAGCCGTATGGTGTGGGAACTGAGCCATGTTAGCGGGGATAAGATAGGGTAAGTAGAGAATGTTGCACGAACCTCGTTTGCAAGCTCTTGGAAAATTACATTTCCATGAGTTGGTTTATTCTCGCTTTGGCATTGCTGAACGTAGTTGATTAATAGGTTATCATCCTCTGCAGTGAACTTTGCGCGGCTTCTGAGAGGGGTTCTAGGGGTGGCTGGTGTTTTTGGTCTAGAGGGCGATGGGAGGTGAGATGCTTTTTCACCAAACGATACAAGTGAACGGAGGGGATCTGGCTGCCTGATCCATCGATCTTGCCATGACTGATATGTATGTTGCGGGTGCTATGCCGTTAGTTAATTGCGAATGAGCAGAATGTTACGCAAACAAGTTCTTACCATAGCTGCAAGCTCCTTGTAAATTTTGAGTCCGCCCAAGGATTCGCCTTCTTCCCGCTTTTTCATGACCCATTCTGCGAGGATCTTGTCATCCTCTGGCGTGAAAGCGACCCTGGTAGCTTTCGGGGGAACAGCTGTACTAGCGGACACACACGAGTAATTCTCGCGGGGCTGAAGAGTACCGGCTTTGACGGAGTCCTCAATCCACTTGTACGAGTACGAGTCGGGAGGGCAACTGTTTTTCTTGAGGTGATCTGCGATGAGGATATCTGCAGTTTTCTCCAGAGGGACGACTGTGCCGCCGTTATTCTACACGATAGGTTAGTATTTATTAAATGTAGCACTTTCAAGAAAATTATCCTCCTACTTGAATGATCTGCACATAGTGAAGTCTAGTGGGAATGCGCTGTGCTACCCAGATTTTCATATTCTTGAAAAGTCGATTTAGGGGGGGGTTATTAGGGGCGAGGGCCCCTTCGTAGACAATAGGGGCTGACATTTGCTAACCCTAACCCTCAGTTAACCCTAGGGTAAACTCCACAATCGTTTGCTTGATTAGATTGAGCCTCCAAAGAGGTGACAAAGTCGATGACGAGAGTTAGACTAATCGGGTCGATGAGTATAATAAGGCTGAACTGCGGTACATGAGATTACTATTGATTTTTTGGGGGACCTTATCCCGTGTCGATGGTTTCTTGATGGGTTAGCAGCAATCGGATGTGGAATGGGGAATTATAGGATTATTGAGATTTCTGTGTCGGGCGCGTCTTCTTATAATCCACAAGGGTAATCTCAGAAAAGAGTGATGTAAAGTTGATGAAGCGAGTTGGTGGATGAATTTTCCCTTTTATTGTTGTTTGGAAATAATAGGTCAGGCTCGACCTTGGTAAATTCTAATTAAAGTCTCGTGGATAGAGTTTCATGCGACGCGTGATGTGAAATCGCGATTTCCTTAGATTTTGGAAGAATCATGTGGGTTTTAGGTCGTTATGCTTGTAAGGGGGGCAGGGGGGGACATTTATCCATTTAACGGAGGACAGCCTCAATTTACAAGTTAAGGTGCTGACAAAAGAGGCTGAATGACCCGTGCACCGCCTCATCGGTGCCTCCAATCAGATGAATTGTAATCTACCCGTACAATACATGGAAAGTACCTAGTACGAAGTACTCAGACTAGGCTAACTCAGACACTGTATGTCAGTTGTATGTCACTGTACGCCAAGTGCTCTTGGTGCTGTCTCAGTCTCAGTCTCTCAGTCTCTCAGTTTCAACCATCTCAACCATCTCAACCTGAAGTCTTTTATTAGAACATGAGCACCAGCTGACGACGGCACATTGCTTGACCTACTAGTAGGCAAGAAATCCTTTTCGCTATTTCTTTTCTATCTTTCTATTCCCCTTTGCTAGCAGCAGTCAGTTTTCATTTTCATTTCACTCTCGTGACCTTTCTCATTAAATTGTCTAATACCCATCCATCTGCGCATTTCTTCCGAGTTCCATCTCACATGGATTTCCATCAGCGCTTATTAGCGAGTGGATGAGGATTCGACCATGATTAATATCGAATTTTACGCGAACTCAGATGCCTTTTTAACTCTCACATGTCTAGCTGCTGCGCTTTCATTTGATGCATGACAATGGCAGGCTTTACGAGAATCATACTAGTTGTTCTCGCTATTTCTTTCATGACTTTTGTCGCATTCTTCGGCAGGCTTCCAGCTTTGAGGTATGGGTCTATCATCCCATATACCCATATACCCATATATGAAATTAGCTATAGCGCTGACTTATCTTGTAGACACACACCTATTGCCTGGCTACATCGCGCAATATGGGTGTATTTCCCCAATGCGATTCTGGCTATCGACCAGCGGCTTACCTCCGGTCGTCTTTTCACGACGTTGAGTAAATTCGGCCGGTTCGTGATGTATGATCGACATCCGACGGTGCTCATCTTCTTCATCTTACTGCTCTCCGTGGGTGAATATTTGTACCTACCGGGAGTATGGCCGCGCCTGAGCCTCATTCACAGAATATTTGGTAGTATATCTATTATTCTACCTTATCTGTTCCTATATCTCGCTGCAACCGGCGATCCTGGAGTCATCACTCCCGCCACACACTCGCGATACATGTCGCACTATCCCTACGACTTCTCGCTCTTCCACCCCGGCTCCCTATGCCGAACCTGTGGCCTCCTGAAACCGGCGCGCTCGAAGCACTGCTCGGTCTGCAAGCGCTGCGTCCACAAGATGGACCACCACTGCGTCTTCATCAACAACTGCGTCGGCTACGGCAACCAGCACTACTTCATCCTCCTGCTCCTCTCCACCGCTACCCTGACTCTCTACGGCGGACTCCTCGGCCTCGTCGCCATTGCCGACTCCGCGCGCAACCACAACAAGAATTTCTCCCTCTTCCCCAAACCGCACACCTGGTCCTGGAGCCAGTACTTCATCGCGCTGACGATGGGTATCCAAGACGACGTCGGCGTGGGCTCCGTAACGCTCCTCGCACTCATGACGTCGCCGCTCGTATGGGGCCTACTCGCCTACCACGTGTACCTGATCTACTGCGGCACGACGACGAACGAAAGCATGAAGTGGCAGGACTGGCAGGCAGAGATGGACGACGGCTGTGCCTTCAAGCGCGCGCTGCCCGACGACCGAGCCAAGGATCCAGCGCAAGAGTCGCTCTGGACGCGCTGGCCCCTCGAACCCATCCAAGTCCTGGTCCGCACCGACGACGGCACCCCTCCCAGCGGGCCTGACGCCCCGGGTATCGGCGAGTGGGAGCGCGTCTGGCGTCTGCGCGACATCGAGAACTTGTATGACCTCGGCTTCTGGGACAACCTGCTTGATGTCTTCGTCCCGAATCACTCTTTCCACCGCGCCGAGGTCTCGGGCTCGACGGCCGACCTGGAGAGGGGGAAGAGGAGAGCTAAGAAGCCCCCCAAGGCGCCGAGGGCGTCGAATTTAGTCGCTGCTGCTATGTAGTTCACGGGTATCATGAGAAAAAGTAAGGTAACGAAATTATACTGGATTTTAATGGAGTTGTGTTTTGTCTTACGACCATCTGGATATATATGCGTGTGTATATCTCGAACACATGAGACGTAGAATCTCGCCCACGTAATCATCCCATCTACCCATATAAGTCCGAAGTATAGCCAGGACCGTCACTCATCAGAGCTCCTATGCGTAGGAGTTGAGCTAGTACATGTACATTGGAGCCTTAGGTATGAAATACACAGATATATGCACAATATAGGATATATCCGTCTATCCTTTTCCGACTAAACCTCTCTAAAACGAGCTCTTACCAACAACCTTCTTTTTACCTGGTGTAAATGCCGCATTAAACTTAGCCAAGAAAGGATCGACTGGCTCCGGGGGTTTCTTCGATTTAGCGATTTTCGCCTCCTTCTTCTCCTTCCTTTTCTCCTGTTTCCCCTTCTCTTTCCTTTTCTTTTTATTCGTCTCCCTCCTCTCTTCCTGCTTCGCCTTCGCCTCCTTTTTCATGATATCGAGCACTGAGTCAGTCCCGTTCATGAGGTCATTAAATACTTTGGAACTTATAGGATCGGACGGGGCTATCGCATCGATGGCCCTGAAGCGAGGTTTCATCGGTGGTAGCTTCGGCCAGTCCTCCAACTCAAAGTCGTCATCTGAGGCGTTTCGCGACTTCCCCCTCCGATTTCGGCCTGTTTCAACCGGTGACTTCGACGGCGATGTTCGTGCTTGATGACGTTCGTCTTCATTCTCAAGACCTAGCCTCCTGGCCTTCAGTTCGTTTGCTCGCTCTGCTTGATCTGGAAACCTCGCAAACAACTTCCTCTGCCGTTTCATTTCCCTCCTAGAGAAGTGTTGTAAACGAACCGGTTCTAATTGCTCCTGGTCGTAGTTATTCCGTACGTTTCGCGCGTAGTTACTCCTTGTAGTACCGGATTTTAAGTCGTCGATAAATGAATCAAAGAGATCTTGGGTACCATGGGAGCGCACAGGTTTATTCGTGGTGTAGTACCGTCCTAGGCGAGTGCTAGTATGGAACTTTCGGCGGGACATCCAAGGCGACCGTGATTGTTGCCTCTCCTTCCTTGCCGAAAGTGCCGAGGCGAGCTCTAGGTCGGCGAAACTAAAGGTATTGCTGCTGACCTTTCGATCTAAGACGGGATCCATGGAGGCAGGGGTAAGGGTAGGGGTAGGGGCAGAGGCAAGGACAGAGGCAGGGGCGGGGGCGGTTTGAATCTTTCGAATCTTGAGGGAAATACTTTCCGTTTTAGGCTCTGGAACATTGGGGGTGATGTCATTCGTCTTGTATTGAAGGTTCTCAAACGAAACAACTTCGCCAGACCACTTTTTATTGCTGTCCGTGTCTGCTATGGTTTCCTCTATAAATCCGCCTTGGCGAGCGATGACCAACCTCGTGGAAAGTAGTGTTGAATGGAGAAGCTCGGTGTCTTTTGCGTCACTAGCAGTGAGATACATGATATTTTCGACAGGCCAGTTTTTGTGCACGTTCTCGTTCTGGATTTTTCTGATAAGTTCTCTGACTTTACGAACGGTGTTCCGCGGACGATTTATCCAAAGGCCTGCATGATCTGCCTTGGTGAGAACGATGGAGGTCTTTAATTCGAGGGAGCACAACAACCTGAATAGCTGTTCATCTGTGGACTTCGGCCCGACCACACTATCAATTAGCACCACTGCGCCCTTGAGCATTTTCCTCTTCTCTAGGTATAACTTGATATGATCCCCCCATAGCGCTAGTGAGTTTTGTCCGTACCCAGGCGTATCTACGATGTATAAGGAATGATCCGGGAGTTTTTCGTTGTCTTCAGTGTCCGCCGCGATGGAAACAAGGTCCTTTAGAGAAGGGCGTGGCCCAAGCCCGTACATCCTGAGTGTCTTTGTTCTTCCGGCCTTCTTGCTAGTAGATGCCAGAGTACTTCTAAATGAATGGGCGAGGGCATTGATGAAAGATGACTTGCCAACGTTGGACCGGCCGAGAATTACGACTTCAGGAATGCGTGTGTTCTTTGGAAGCCTATAGAAATCCATGGTTGCATCACACATACGAGGATTATTCGAAAAGAACAATCTCAATCCATGATCGAGTGCAAGGTGAGAGAAGGAGGGTAGGGAGACTCTCTTTACGAGTTCTTCATGCGATAGATCGAGGAGTCCAAGAGTCTGGCTGTAATCCGGGACTGCGAAGCCGGCAATTTTGGAGCAATCCCCCTTCCTTTTAGGTTTAGACGCATAGTGTCTGATATTTGTATTCGTAGAGAAGAGATTCGTAGATCTGAAGCGTGATCGAAAGGGAGCTCCGACTAGTACTAGTCGAAGCGAAGCTGGCATCTGCAAAAGCGTGTAGAGCTGATTTGCCTTTGTCAAAGACATGTTGGATTTCTGATGATGAGCAGCAAAGCTACTGTTGAATTGACCCAATTGAGACTTTCGAAGATGCTGGAAGTTGGGGAAGGTAAAGCGCAATGTAAGCTACATGACGACGATCCTATCTCGAATTCCAAGTAGGCGTGGGATGTTTTGCGCTGACAATCTCGGAACACCTCTTTTGGTGGATGGTTGGTGGATGGTTGGTGGATGGTGATGAATGATGATGAATGGTGATGTGAATGCGCCAGGACGAGAAGGAATGAAAAGAGAAAAAAAAAGATTTATTCCACCGAACTAGCAAAATTTGAGATTGCCCCAGCTTACGTAACTGGGTGGCGCTTGCATTATCTTTTATCTTATCGATCTTATCGAAGTCAAGGTTCCAATTCAAAAATTGGAGCTTTGGAGGAGTTCTGGTGTCATGTTCTAGGAATCTACCTAGTGTAGTACTACGTCGTAGGTACCCTTCCCACCTCCTAGGACCTAGGTACCTTCTACATCATCACATGACATCAAACCATCGCTTCCCACTTCTACCATCGACCTCCAGAAATACCATAAATACCAGAAACATCGGAATTACCGGAAACACCGCCAGCCATGTCGAGACAATCGCAACTGCGCTCCTTGTATCGCTCGCTGCTTAGGGAGCTTCCGCCAAAACCTCTCTCATCCACATCCACATCATCATCATCACCACGAGCTCGATCACCCATATACCAACGGTTGAGACAGACATTCGCAGACGATGCACCCCATCAGCACGCAGCCGCCCAAGCCGATCAGCTCCTCCAGTATCTCAAAGCTCAAAGACAATATACGATGTTATTAGAACGGTACAATCCCGGCATGAATATGGATGAGGAGGAACGAGTTAGACTGACCGCTCGCCGTGTCGGTATGGACTTACCGATAGAATATAAGAGCGAAGAAAAGAGTTGAGGCAGCCATCCACTAATATACCAATACCTACTAAGCAATAAGCGAGATCGGGTTCCAAAAGACCAATCGCAGTTCCTTAATAATGGTTCTGAAAATCCCAGAGCTTCTCGAATGCGAATACAGAGGGATTATATTCACCTAGTAGCAATGGATAGTGGAGCACAAAAAGCCTTGAGCTCTCTCGCCCTGCTCCCCTCCCACATCGATACCCGACTATTACTAGTATACGACAATACAATAGCATTACAATGCCACAATTGGCCATTTCGAGTATTCGACACGTACGTCCATGTGATGTTTGCACTTACCCAAGTATTCCCTTCTAGTTCCCCCACTTTCTAGGAACCTAGATAGGTACCTAGGTAGGTATATTGGAAGTCAGGCTTCCCTCTTCATCCGTGAAGTTCGGCTAGTCAATCAAGTCACTCATCAACCTCATATCCTTCATGTTTTATCGGTCTTTGCCATCACTTCGAAGACGGATGATCAGGCCATATAATACAGTCTTGCATCCCGCAAGATCCCGTGGAGGAGTGGCTACACGGTCTTTTCCATGCTTTTAGGTTTGTATCGTGACGGGACCTATTACCCGGTTTCGATGACTACTGTACGCACTGGAAGCCGTCAGAATCCGGCTCAGTGGTCGTTCAACTCATAGAAAGGTCTAGTATTGTTCCACGCCTACAGTATACTAGGCAAGAATGAGTGAAGTCCTTATTTAACCCTAGGCTTCACCCCCCTAAAGACTATAGTAGCGGTTTGGTTAGAATCTTCCCCTGAAAGTAGTCAGCTACCAGAGTAACCAGACGGCAAAGAGTGGTATAAGGCTTGTTGCGGAACAGCATCATCATTTTCCAGGGCTTTAGGTTCGCGCCGGTAGGGGTTTGCTAATCTTGCATTACAATATAAGTACTCAGACATCTCGAAATACGGGCTTATCATAAAATATACCCCTAGAGGTTCGTTCTGGTAACCTAGTGCTCGATTGAACAATGAACACAAGATTAGTATATTTATGAATATAAAGACTGAACACGGAGTAACCTAGTCATGAACGACAACCGTTAATGACATTTGATTCTCTTATCTATGTAGATACCTTGTTATTAATACTTCCTAGCTTTTCCAGTTTATTATATTCGACGATACT
The DNA here is from genome assembly GCA_022497145.1 of Rostrohypoxylon terebratum. Classification (NCBI taxonomy): domain Eukaryota; kingdom Fungi; phylum Ascomycota; class Sordariomycetes; order Xylariales; family Hypoxylaceae; genus Rostrohypoxylon; species Rostrohypoxylon terebratum. The sequence goes on from MU385958.1 coordinate 101,014, forward strand.
GACTAGGTAGGTAAACATTCATCGACTACCGAATATTGCAACTGGATAAGACGGGGCAAGAGAACAAACCACGCTGACTAAGTATACTACAAAAATGTCAAAAATGAATGTCACACAAGCATCTCTTTTAAAATGAAACCTCGATGACCTTAAAACCATCATAGTTTAATTTAACAGCTGAATAGCATTTGGTCATGGCACATCCAACTCAAAGAAAGAGATATTTGGCGACATCCCAATCGGTACCTAGGCGTAGTACGTGGATAGGTTGAGGTATCTTGGGGAGCATTGGAGGATTCACGCAAGTGCAATGGAAATCCGATTACAGCCGTAAAACTTTGTGACTATTATGTAGCACATTATGAACCGACCTCTGAAGTGAACTATTACAGCAGATATCACTAGAGAATATTCCAATTATGCAGATTCCCCAAGATGTACCTAGAAATGGTTCACTGATAGAAACCAAAAAAATCCTCCCGAGGCTTCGAACAAGGTATTTACTTGTCCACTTGAGAAAGTACTCTGAGGATATTACCAAACACGACATCAATGGATATTAGGCTTTACAGCTTCCTATAGTCTTCGAAGAATTTTTGAAGTTAAAATTCGATTGGATATGACCCTGGGGGAAACTACAGTGGCAATTACCAAGGCTATCTGTTACGGTCCAGCTGCGGGGTAACACATATAATACAGAATTGGGGAACAATGACCAGTTGGTCATTGGGAAGCTTTTAGCTTCATGGCGCA
>MU385959.1:0-101353 GCA_022497145.1 Rostrohypoxylon terebratum
TGATTACACTTGACCTCTACCATTACTGTTACCTTAAAATCAAGACCCCCTTATGAAGCTATACTTACTAAGCCTAAGTATAGGTTCGTCACACCTCAGAGTACAGTTCTTCATACAAATTCAAGTACCTTATAGACGTGTCAGCGTTTTAAAGCCTCGTTGTCGCCGATGACATAAGTAAGGATCTTAAAGGTAAACTTCCTAAGTTGCTGCTAGCTGCTTTTACAGTTAATTAATAAGCATACTTCTTTATAAAACTAATTCAACTTTAAAGCTCTTTATACAACTTCTATAACAAAGATTTAAAGTAATAGTAAGGTGACGATAATAAGCGGCATCTCCAACGGTTAATATTTTTAGAAAGATACTTAGATTTATATGGGAAATTATACTTGGTAGAAGTTATCTACTGGACTAACCCCGATTGCCTTCGCAACTTATACTACCAGCGCGTTATAGTACCTTTTATAACCAATTATAATCTACGGCTTACCTAGCTCTCCACCACCTTTCCCGACGAAATTTGAAAAATTGCGGAAGCATGAGCCATGTTCGCTTTGATTCGTTGCAAAGTTTTGCCTCTAGGTAATAATTGTGAACCCTAGTGGCGCGTCGTCCTACGGTGGGGAAGCCCGAGGTATGACAGCATGCTGCCGCTTTAAGAACCTGCCAAATAGTTTTTGTATGAATTTGTTAACGGTGTGAAAGGATAGCCCGAAGTAAGATCATCGAGTATTGCTGGATTGCCCAGTTTGGCCACCATCGATTCGATAGTCGGACTCCAGAGTCCAATGCAGTTTTACTTACCTACACGCTCGGACAGGAACTCTTAGGCGGGCTAGGACCTGGGTTAGGCCACCTCCGGCCTTTGTCCCTGATGTCTAGGTAGGTAGGCAGGAGATATGGATGGTATGGATATAACCTGGTTCTTGGAACCGTGCGTATATTCCACAACCTGTCATGGCACAGGAGTGCTAACCTGATCCAGTCAGCATGGCCCAACTCAACTTTTATTAGAGCAAGGATCCCCAAGCTTCTGTATAGGATCGCGTCCGTAGGGGCCCTAGAAGGTCCTACATACGAATGCGTGGTAGCTACAAAATTGTAGTTTACCTACCTAGTCTTTACCCTGTTTTTTTTCATAAAGGTCTATTGCCTTTTGCTGCAGATCCAAACGTTGTTCAATGAAACAAATCGACAAGTCTTACATTGACTACCTATCTAATACAATATCTATCCGTACTCTATTGGGCCTAACATACCGAAACCATCGCAAAACATATCCTTTATCTAAGTCATCAATTTCAAGCCGCGGAGGCCTTGAGCTTCTGGTCTAGCTTCCTGAAAGCGGAAGCCATATCAGCCACAACGTCGGGAGTCCTCGGTACATCGTGTCCGCCCTGGTGGTCGTACATAACCCTCTTGTTGGGGTCGCAAAGGTAAGCCAGCTGGATGCTGGAAGTGAAAATGGGGTCCTTGCTGCCGTACATGTGAACGGTGGGGATGCTGATGAAAGAGTCAGGGGGGAACGACGTGAAGTCGAGCCCGAAGCAGTCGGACAGCTCCGGAAGCTCGTCGGGGTCGTGCAAGAGCTGGCTAGTGTCATCCCAGAGGCCCTGAGGTTTCACAAGACTGCTAGCGAGGTTCGACATCGCGTCGACCTTAGACTTGACCATATCCTCCACCTTCTTCTCAGTATCCTTCGCCTCCTGGGTTACCGGCAATCCCAGATCCTCGAGAACAGAGCATTCAAGATTTCCGTTGATGAAAACGGCGGACTTGAATGGGAGCGGCTTCGTGGAGCCGTTGGCGACTTCGCGAGCATGGTAGAGCAGAAGCGCCACTACGACGGAAGATGATTTCGAGAAGCAGCAGACGCAATCGAAAGGACCGTGCTTATCGATGTAGTTCTGCAGCCACACGACCGACTTCTTGATGGATTCAACGCCAGGCTTTTCCATCCATTTGTACGCCTTCCACATGACCATTTTCAGGCCGCGGGGAGGCGGGCAGCTGTAAGGACCATCGATGAACTCCCATTGGAACGAACTGCCCAGCTTTGATCGGAAAGGGCCTAGCACAAGACATTAGCCGAACTGCGATAATTACCAGGCGATTAATAATTAGAGCGCTTGGCAAAGCTCACCTGACTGCGCCTTAAAGATAAAGGAGCTGGTGCTGTGACCGTGAAGCATAAGAGTGCGCATCTTGAGAGGGTGAAAGTGGAAGTTTTGTCGAAAATGCTGCCAAGGCTAACTTTACGCAACAGGGCGCGATCGAGTTAAGATATTGTAAGATGTGCCGCTGGAGGGGTCAAGGGTGTCAAGCTCTTTAGCGAGGAGATGCCTTGGCGACGACTAGGTAGTAATTCCGATTCGTTAAATCTTGCGGGAGCTAGCGAGTGGAAATACAGTCTTGGCTTCTTAGAGAGTGCCAGAAGCAGCGAATTTTGTTAAGCTTAAGAAAACAATTCCTAATTAGGAAGGAAATCAATTTACTACCTAAACAAGTGTATGAGTGAGACGGATCGAAACTAGACAAGGACTACCGATTCCTTCCACTTCAAGGCATGGGTAGGCTGGCAATTGCGAGATGGTGCTAATTTTAGGGGCTTCATCCTAGTTTGAAGCTTGAGGATTCGACGATCTGACGATCATGCAACCTTGCAAATGGCATTCGGCAATCTGTGGCCAAGCTGCAAATCAGATCTCCGAAACATCTACCGAGGCCCCAGTTCATTCTTTTGTTCTTTCTACCGGCAAAAGACGGCTTCTGGTCAGATCAGAGATGTCAAAGATCCATACATAATGGTCCATTAGTCCCATAAGTCGGCACTCATCGCAGGGTTGGTGACGATTCCTTTGCAGATCCCCATGGGCAACGGAACCACTAGCATGGAGATTTAGCTGCCGGTCTGGCGTCGACAGCCATGACAGGCACGCGATCTGCCCTAAGTTTCGTAAGTCTAGTAAGTGATTTGAAACCCACCTCATCTATGCGTACATGCGTCATAGTAAACATGGCGTGACCGGTATGTTTCAACCAGACTTAGGTAAACGTCTATACCTCGGGATGTAACACCACGATGGTGTCGGCACCGAGACAACTCGCCATTCCGCTTGATATTACCGACTACGACCGGGTCGACCGAGCTACCGCTTCCAAGAGGACCGCCGAAGGAGTTGCCGGGAACGGAGAAAAAGTTCCCGTAGGTAATGTGTTTGCTGTACTTCGCCTCGAGTTTCACAAAAAAAAGCGATATTGTGGGGTGTTTTCTGTTTCACGGTGGGATATCATAGATCTGCAAACCTAACACGGTATATGCCTTGGAGTCCAACTCTCGATCTCGAGGTAAGAAGATGCAGGAGAAACATTCGATATCGACGCTTTAGGGAATAACTGATTTGGTTGCCGCTTTCTGTCATTCAACAACGATCAAGGAGCTCACTCTCAATCTAGTACGGAGATCTTTTGTTTCGTATTACATTTTAGGAAGTGCATATCTCGCCAGAAAGAATTCTACCGCCAGTGGTGGCTGCAGGAATCTTTGGGAAATCGTCATCGTGCGAATACTATGGTTACACGAGACACTATGAGCTATTCCCCCTATTCCCCTAACAGACACAAGTTAGCATTCGATACGACAATCTCGTGAACATTGCCGTTAATTTACGCAACAAGAAAGGATCATTTGATACAATCATCGTCATCGACGATGATCATTAGTCAATACTGCGAGAGCCGCCTAATCCTATGCGATATAACTTCACATATACCGTAGTAAACCATCGTGAGACGACGATCTTTGTCACTAAAGGAAGTACCTTATATCCGACAATACAGTAGGATGTGTCGAACCTCGGGAGAAGGATTTACGTATGCGAGCTACTGGTATTCCAGGAAGATGGGTAGTAAAGTTAACCCAAAATCAATAATCACTTACCTACTTCGAAGTTCTGTTGTGATGCACTTATTATGAGCGCATTATGTTCGGAGACACGCGTGCGAATGGTAGACTGAACGGCTATATGGTATTGCTGTTGATCGATAAATGCATGCGAGGTGGGATTATTCAGCTTTCAATATTTCAAAGGGAGGAATACAATGGCCGAGAGAGAAAAGGCGAGAAATGGAAGCCAATTGCGGATGGTTGGAGTGTCGATCATAGTGTTTCATTGGAAACAATAAATTTCATCGAGTCTTGCGTTTGCGCCCGTGGAACGCGACTAGTAATCTTTGTCGACGCTGGCTGGACAGTTATCTCAGATTTGGCGAAGCGAATGCGAGGCAGCGTGGTGTCAAACAAAAATGCATAAAGGGGCTCAGCCCAGATTTCCGATATTACTCGGTGATTGAAAACTCCTACAGGCCTCCAACACGTAATTGAACGTGATGTAAGGTGTGAATAAAGACGAAATTGATAGATCTTCAGACGTTATCACCGAGAAAAAGGGTGACTCTTCGATTTATCGCATTCTCTCAAAATTTCCAGAAGCGAGTGCGAGGGTCCATCGATATAAATTCAAAGCCACAATATTTCATTACGTCGACGCAACATTTGGGAAAACAACCTCGGCAGTTGAACCAAAAGAGTTCCTTAAATAGGAATCACATCTCTTGGCACTTTGAATTGGACCTATTGGGGACCTCGAAGCGCTCCAGTACCTATAACACTGTCAGCATCCATGGATGTGACCAATTCTAACAGAGACAACTCGGGTAGTGATTAGCCCAACGGGATCCTTGAAGCTAAACCCTTCCAAGGTTCTAAGTGCCCCCAATACTACAACTAGATAAAGCTTCCAGCGCCTAACATAGGGGGGCAGTGCACGTAAAATCCCCCAGAACAAGAAGATTGACGTAGCTATCCACTTTATTTTCAGAGTCGACAGCCCTATATAATAGTTATTGTTGCCTTTCTTGGCGGCATTACATCCTCTGAGATAGAACATTCGACGTCTTTGCTAGCCTAACCATGTCTAAATCCTCCCAATACCAAAGCTATCCGCCCGATATGGGTGCTTACGATCAAAGACGTAGGTTAATCAGTACCTGATTTGAAGTGAACTTTTCAAGCTGAACAATAGGTATCAAGCACCGCATTACTCGGCGGCACCTCAGTATAACCAGCCATATGGCCGGGAAGAGGAATGGGGCAATGGAGGTCAACGCGGTTACAACAACAACTATAATCAGCAGCCCTATCAACAACCATACCAGCAACCATACCAGCAACCATACCAGCAGCCATATCAACAGCCATACCAACAACAATATCAGCGTCCGAATGCGCCGCCCATGGCACCGCCAAGGGCGGGGCCCGGACCCGGAATGGGGTCAGCGATGCAGCTAGCGAACGGAGGGGCATCCCCTATGCCACCGGGACCGTTAATTTACCCCGTCATCATACCACAACGGCGGCCAAAGGCCCGCGAACGTGGTTTCGTCAAAGCTTATGCGCCAGATCTGATGCGCGCCGGCATCGACCAAGCCACATTCATGGCCTTCCTCGACGGTTTCACCAAGGCGCTGACGCAGTCCCCCTTCCTAGGCGCTATCAACTTAGCTGGTGGTGTAGCCGGCATGATTCCCACAGCCGTAGCCCCGCCCATCGGAATAGCATTGCAATTGACGGCTGGCGTCTACCAAGAGGTCCAGAACCGCAAGAAGTAGGCGATAACTCCAGACTCCAACCATCACTACCAACTTACTAAACCATTCCTTTAGTCAAAATGCCTACCTGACAAAGATGAACGACGAGCTCTTCCGACCCCGCGGGCTGTACTGCCTTATCATGGCGTACGCCCCGAATTCGGACAAGACTCTACAGCAGAACATGAACGCCAAGGCAAACGATGGGAAGTTCCGAAACCACGACGGTGTCATGGGATCGGTTGATTTCCCCATCTCCGCAGAGCTCATTTACCCCGAAGACGAGGAGGACTCGTCCGACGACGACGACGACGACAGCCAAGAGAGCAGTCACCAAGGAAGCCAGGGCGGCCAGCAGCAGCAGCAGCAGCAGCAGCAACAAGGGGGCATGATGGCGTCCCTCGGGAAGGCATTCGAGGGGTTCAAAGACCGCCGAGACCAGAAGGCGACGAGGAAATACGTAAGCCCACCTACTATAGTACCCATTCCAGTGATACTAGTTTCTAATTCCATTTTCTCTAGATGCGCAAGAACCCCATGGGTGCTCTCAACGGCCTAATGGACCCCAAGATCGAGCTCACGGCCAAAGACCGCGAGAAGCAAGCCAAGCGCATGGCGAAAGACGAGCGCAAGCGCGAGAAGGAAGAACGGAAGTACGAGAAGAAGGCGCGCAAGCATCCCGAGAGGGAACAAGGACCACGCAAGAGGAAGATAAAAGAGGTAATTCAACACCATTCGAAAGGAATCTTATTCAATGCGTTGCTAACAAGTCCGCGCAGTCTATCATGTACCTGATGATCATCAACATGCCCAAGTCCGGGGACATGGAGAACGCGGCCAAGCTGATGGCGGGGCAGAGCGCGGGGCCTGGACCTGCGCAGAGAAGATATTAAACGTGTACGAAGTATATACATAGGACCTAGGTCACTGGGATTGTTTCATTTGGGTACAGGCATGTTGGGCAAGAATGATTAGATGAGGGATTTACTCAGCAATTTACTATATACCATAGCCAAATCAAACCGGGCGTCACTGTTCTGCATTGTCACGATAGCTTCATTATCTGATTAAAGTTGATGATTCATCGCCGCCATGCTAATTAACGATCTTTGACTAAGGTTCCAAGGTTTGATTACACGGGTATTTTTCAGTGGGCATGAAGCCCTGTAGGGCTAGAAGTTCAGGTGGCTTTTTAGAGCTGTCTGAAGAAACTTTAGCGCACATAGCGCTGAAGATTTTTAGCTCTACCTAGCAGCAACTCCGAAGCTGCTTGGACGGGTGCAAAGGTCTATGGATGGCCCTAAAGATACTATTACCCACTGTAACCATCAGAAACAGAAGGTTCCCAAAGGTTATCGCATCCTACGGACAGATGGCTTGCTTACAAAACCACAATATACCAGTGTCGCCATTGCCCATTATGCTCTTTGTACTCTTTGGGGTTATCTAACCCTCTTGAGCTATGTAGTAATAGGGCAAAGATGATTGCTGCAGAAGAATCCATGATCTGATCGCAAATCCCGCAGAAAACCGATAATGCGCGGAATACGCGGGCATGAAGGCCCTTATCGATCTCGCGAATCTAAGGACCTGATCTGTTTCACGTTGCATCGGGACAAAAAGAAGTGGGCAGCCAAGAAGATTAATAGGCGCGTTTGGGAAAAGATGCCTACTTAAGGACTTCCTAGAAGGGGATGGGCGTAGAAGGCATTTCCAAAACAGGAATTCCCCGAATAGGAAATGGGACGATGTAGTGTGCTAAATTTGGAAAAATCGGCCAATTGTAGCACGTTTCAACTCGACGGCTGAGATCCAATGTCAGCAGAATCAAGGACTCTGGAAACCGAAATAGGGAACTAGAGACCTGAAAGATGCCTCTTTAACGGGTACGGATGCGGAAAAATGCAGAGGGTACGGATATACAAAACTGAATTTCAAGCGCTACTGGCCCAGCCGCGGCGATGTCATGTCGCAGCAATTGATGGACGTATTACCCACGGACACCGCTGCCGGCACCAACTCAAAAACCGTCACTGTCCATGTGGAGATAAAACTATTCAATTGGGTAACAGAGGTGACGGTCATGCCAAATACACCCCTCACTGACACCAGTATGGCCTCCATCGCAGAACTCACCAAGGCGACGGCGTCGTCCTCTATCAAGAGGAACCAGCTGCTTCTCGCGGCCCTAGGTCTCGGCACCTTACTTCTTATTGTTCGTTATATTGCACGGCAGCTTGAGATCAGGGCTTTCAAGAAGGCGCATGGCTGTCTGCCGCCGCCTCGCGAGCCACAGCCCGAGCACATCCTCGGGTTGGCGGCATGGAAGCGGCTCAGGCGTGAGCGACAGGAGCGCATCACCTTGAAGGAGACCACTCGACGAGCCAAGGAGCTTGGGTACACTAGTTCTCTTGTTATGGCTGGCAACTCCTTCACGGTGACTTGCGATCCGGTGAACCTGAAAGCCATGCTTGCGACTAACTTCAACGACTTTGGACTTGGCCCGCGTGAGGTTCCCCTCGGCCCGGTGCTGTCTGGTGGTATCTTCATCTCGGATGGCGAGTCTTGGCAACACTCCAGAGTAAGTGATTTACATACTTGGGAAAATGCTAGGCGAGCTTCAGTTAACATGTCACCAGGCTTTAATTCGACCTGCCTTCACCCGTGCCCAAGTTGCCGATCTAGACAGTTTGGAAGAGCACATGCAGAATCTCCTCACCCGTATCCCCAAAGATGGCGTCACCTTCGACATCAAGCCGCTCTTTTACAACATGACCCTTGATAGCGCCACCGACTTCCTCCTCGGCACATCCGTGAACAGCCAGACCAGCGCCCCCGGTTCTCCCGCTCGCAACTTCCTCGACGCTTTTGACTACGCCGAGGAAGTATTGCAAAAGCGCAGTGAGCTCGGAAAACACGCCTGGATCGTGCGGGACAAGAAGTTCGACGCGGCGTGCAAGACAATCAAGGATTTTACCAACAGCTTCATCCAGCAGGCACTCCGCGGACAGACTAAGGGAACCCGGTACAACCTCTTGGCCGAGATCGCCGGCGCATGCCGAGACCAAGACAAGATCCGAAGTGAACTTCTCGGTGTGCTTCTTGCTGCGCGTGATTCTACTGCAAGTGTCTTGAGCAGCGCGTTCTGGGAGATGTCGAGAAACCAGGATATTTGGAACAAGCTGATGGTTGAGGTCGAGGCTCTGGATGGCCGTGTACCTGATTACGAGGCGCTGAAGGAGATGAAGTACCTCAGAGCTGTTCTGAATGAGAGTGAGTACACCCTGAACATACCTGATTAGTCAATGAGATCATATTCTTTTCCCCCGAAAGAATGCGAGATGTTAACAACTGGAACAGCACTCCGACTCTGGCCCCCTCTACCCCGAAATGTTCGTTTCGCTCGCAAGGACACCGTCCTCCCTCGTGGTGGCGGTCCCGACAAAACCGCGCCTGTCTTCGTTGCTAAAGGTACTCCCGTCTTTTACTGTGTCTGGGCCATGCACCGACTTCCCGAGTTCTGGGGTCCCGACGCCGAAGTGTTCCGTCCCGAACGATGGTTAGATGAAAAGGTCAAGCCCGGCTGGGCTTTTCTGGTTAGTAATCTCCTTCCCCTCCCTCATTATGCTGAATCATAAAACACGTAAGCGCTGACATAATGAATTATTCAGCCATTCAACGGAGGTCCGCGATTGTGCTTGGGTCAGCAAAACGCGTTGATCGAGGGAAGCTACAACATTGTCCGCTTGATGCAAGAATTCAAGCGCATCGAGCCCCGTGATAACCATCCCTGGACCGAGCATCTTAGCATTGGTATGAGTAATGAACATGGTTGCAAGATCGCGTTCTGGAGACGCAAGTAGATAGAACAGGAAAAATCTTAGAATAGAAGACCGTATGTAAATCAGAGACCAAAGTTTGTATATGCGTGTATTTGTTACGGGTTCCGGCAGTTCAGTTGGATTAGGTCGGGCACTTGGATTCGGTCTAGGGCTTGGACTCGGTATTGGTGGGGACCTGCGGGTTGTCTTCAAAGGCATATAGAGTCGTTAGCGATGTATAGAATTGCACTCATAGAAAATTCAAGAGGAAAATGATGTTGTTTTGCTTAGATGAAAAGCTGAACGTTTGGGGGGATTAAAGTTATGTGTACCTTAAATAGTGCTGTACGCACTTTCCTCACAGGAGGCGTTTGTGAGTTTCAGCACTTGACTAATGCTTTCGATGTTCGATGCGCTAAATTGAGATCAACGATAGCCCTTAAAAATGAGAAAGTTCTAAGGTTAGCAGTGATAAGGCGCTGACTTTAGTGCTCTTTGTTTCATTTACCAGAGACCGCATTACCATCCATGGATCCATTACTCCAGGGCTACTAATGCGTTTGAATGAGACCTGGAACTCGAATTTTTAGAACCTAAGGTCGCTAAATTGACTAAAGCCCTTGCTGTAAAAACGCTAAAGACGCTAAATGTCTACACAAAGTAGTAGCAAGTTGCAGGATTATAGTGAATCGTCTTTTCAATGCCTAGGGCCTAGGCTTTTCCAATGGATTTCTTAAAAATACACGGTCGAATTTTAAAACCTACGTTTTCTTTGCAACTCCCTAGCATTTTGATACTTTAAATACTTCACTTAGGGGCTTTCATATTAAGCAAATAGTTGAAGATCCATTATACACGGCTGCTAGTTTAAGCAGTATCTATACCTGCCTACTTTTCTAAGGTCCCAGTGATACCCTATGGTCGAATTACGCGAGTCGCTCTAGGGAGTTATTCACCTTCAATCATCTAAAGCCCGTCACAAGCGCTAGATGGGGGTCCTGTAAGCCGCAGGAGCTGGAGACTTTGGCCCCGAGGCTGCTGCGGGGTAGGAGACAGGCTATGGATATGGATCTCTAGGCTCCAGCTACCGGGAGGAAGCCGCCGGCCAGCACCCATTCAACAGCGCTAAACCAAACGAAATCCGCCTAAAGCACCATCGGTCATCCTGGATAGATGCGCTGGAATCGCCAAAGCTCCAACGCCTTAAGGAGGACGATACCTCCCCTAATACTGAGCGGAGATTCTAGGAAGGTTACACTAAGGACCACGCAATAGCTGTGGTGCTGACTAGGCAGTGTTGAGTCAATTAATCTCACAGCGCTTTGAGGCATTATTTAAAATAAATCAGTTTAAAGCAAATCTTTTAATAGGTAAGTATTTTCAAGGCAAGGCACCGATGCATAGAAGACGCGAGTATAGTTGTTAATCAGGATTGCTCTAACTGAAGTATCTAAAAGTAATAGAAAAAAATCATTCGTAACAAACAAATAGCTAAACCTGCCAGATCCCATATGTAGTAGCCCAAGATAATAGAAACATGTACTGTACATCATAATAACACATAAGTAGACATGAAAACCCTTTATTTTGACCCATTATTTTTTTTGTTTGTTTTTCTTCTTTATTTCTTTGTTTAGTTCTTTCCGCTGTCAGAGACGGCGGAACTCTGTGGTTGTGTTGTTACCAGAGAGTCGGCGCCGAAATTTGATTCGCTGAGTACGGATTCGGGAGTGTTCTCTCCGCTAGCGTTGGACTCGGTGTCCTCCTTGTTGGAGTCCTCGTCCGACTTGGCCTCTGAGCCGGCGTCGATGACGTTGGGGATCAGGTCGGGTGATATACGGGCGGCGGTGTCCTCGATCATGTCTTCGACGGATGCACCACCTAGTAGCTTAAGCACAGGCAAGTCGAGATCCAACTCGCGTGTGAACCACAATCTCATGTCGACAGCCATAAGCGAGTCGATACCCAGCTCAATGAGCGACATGTTGGGCGAGATGCTGTTATCTTCAGGGCGCATGCCGAGAAGTTTGTATAGAGTGCCAATAAGACCAGCTGTGACGTATTAGCTATTGCACGATGGTCGATATTAATGATGAAGGAAAACTTACCAAGTAGTACTTGCTTAACTCCTTCCATAGTGGTCTGGTCCTTGAGTTGAGACCTGACAGAGGCAGAGCCACTGTCTTCGCCGCCAGCAGTGCGGGCCTTGACCTTCTTGAAGAAGGAGAATCGGGGAACCTCCAACCATGGGGGAGGGTTCTCGGCATCTGGGTCACCGGGCTTGACGGCGGAAGAGATATCCCAGCAGGTGTCGGCGGGGCAGTCGACACCGCCAGCAAGGACAGCCTCAGCGAAGAACTGGAGGTAGTCCCATTCGGAGATGTTGGAGTAACCCATCTTCTCGAGACGGTCCATGAGGGTGGCCTCACGACGGGTGATGTAACCGATACCGTAGATACCAGCAAGGTTCATGACGGAGCCGGCAAGACCGCGGCGGCGACGGTTCTCCATAGTGCCGGCCATGAAACCGTTAGCAGATGCGTAACTGGATTGACCAATGTTACCGGTCAACCAGGCAAGGGAAGAGAAGACAATGAAGAAGTCAAGAGTGGGTTGTTGGAACAGAGCGTCCAAGTGTCGGGTACCTTCCACCTTGGGTCGGATGGTGGCGTTGAAGTCCTCGTAGGGTTGAGAGGCGAGCAGCTGGTCGTTGAGCACCATGGCGCCGTTGCAGACACCGACGATGGGAGGGCAGGTCTGGTTGATGACGGCGTAAGTCTGAAGAACAGACTCAGCGGAGGTGATATCCATGGGAAGAGCAACGATGTTAGCACCGGCATCCTTCATGCTCTTGAGCCACTCTGGATCGAGCTTGGGGTTTCGTGAAGTCATGACAATGTGGCGGGCACCACGCTGGACCATCCATCGAGCCAAGACGAGACCAAGTTCACCAGTAAGACCGGCAAGCCAGTAGGTCTTGTCAGATCGGAATTGGACGATGTTCTCAGGTGGGGAGAGCTTGACAGAGGCAGCCTTCTGAGAAGTCCAGTTGGCAACGGCGAAGGTAGAATCGTTGGCGTTGCGCTCGTATCCGGGCACAAGATCGAGGACAAGCTCTTGGACGCGCTCGGTAGTGTCCAGCGTGGCAGCGTGTGACTCGAAGAAGTCCCGCGCCTGCTGGAGGAGTTCCGAGGTTGCCTCAACGCTTGATTGGGGCTCGACGATGGCCTTGTCGCTGAAACCGTTTGCAAGGTTCAAGCGGCGGACACTAGCAGGCAGCTGTGCCTCGATACGGGCGCCAAGTCGGGCAGAATCCTCAGCGTCAGAGAAGAACACGTAGCTGGAGAGAGTGCGAGGGATGATGTTCCGAATGGCTCGCCTTTGAGCCGAGGGGTGGACGTATTGAACACCCTCAGCGTGGTCCTTGTTAGAGGTGGTGAAACTGACTTCAATGTTGCGGCGCGCAGCAAGGTCCTTGAGGACTGCGGCAGCCAGGCTGGTAGGCTCGTGAGCAAGGAGAGAAGTGCCCTTAGGAGTGCTAGTGAGGATGAAATCGCCCAAGACAACATTGGCAGCAGCCACGAGCAAGCTAGTGTCCTCCTCGTCGGAGACCTCGACTGGGATGGTCCAGCTCTTGGGAACAGAGACAACGGATCGCTGAGTCTCAGAGAGAGCGAGGACCTTCTTGTCACCAGCAGTCAAGCGACCGACAATAAGGTAGAGAGAACCAACCGAGGGGATGGTCAAGGCAGCCAGAGAAGATCGGTGCACCTTGATGTCAACATAGCCTTCCTTGGAGGTGACAGCCCAAGCGGGGGTGCGAACCTCGCGAAGCTCAGAAACACCAGCTTGGGTGTCAATAGCCACGACAGCGTCCTTTAGAGGCACTTCGTTGCGGATGGTGCGGCGGGAAGAGTTGTAACGGTTGTCCAGGCGGATGCAAGGAATGCATCGTGGGATAGTTGGTTTACCCTCAGTGACACGGATTTCTCGCTCAAGGACCCAAGATGGGACATAAGGAGTGGCGAAAGACTTCCAGGTGCTAGCAACATGCATGCGGAGCAGAGCCTCGGCGACATACTTGGCATCGGTCCTAGCCCTCTCAGTGAAGTCAATGAACTGGAAGCGGATGTCAGGCTTCTCGTGGACCATGCATCGTCCTACACCGACCATCATGTTGCTGAAGGCGTTGTAGACACCCGCGCCATGAGTGAGCCATAGCACATTAAGAGCTCTCTCAGTCAGAAGCTGGATAGCGGTCCACTTGGCCTCAGTGAAGGGGTGGAAGACAGACTCGTCGAGTTCAGTAAAGACGAGTACAAGCTGCTTGGGCTCAAAGTCACTTTCCTTGAGGTCCTCAAAGCGCTCAATGATTTGGATCTCAGAGGCGTAAGGCTTGATGGCAGCGAGGGTATCGGCCTGAACCTTGATAGAGAACTCGCTCGAGCCAGAGACAACCAGAAGCTTAGGTAACTTGATCAGATCAGCTTCGGCCTCAAGGGGCTGGCGGATGAGCTTCATCTGGACATCGACAGCCTGAGTGAGCATGATGCTCAGAGGCACACCATACCAGTTGGTCCCAGGGGTAGCAGTGTCAATACCCGAGAAGCCAGTCTTGCGCATGAGAGAATCCCAGTCCTGCTGCGGGAGCAGAGGGTGGTGCTGTCTTCCATCAGCCTCACCGACCCACCAGTCGGCTTGGGTACCGAACATGTAGGATGGTGCGACAGCGCTGGCGTCAGTGAACTCAAGGAGAAGGAATTGTCCACCAGGCTTGAGCAGCTTGCGAACATTGGCAAGAGTCTTCTCAAGCTCAGCAGTGGCGTGGAGACCCTTGGAAGCAATGACAAGGTCATATCCACCCTCAACGATACCCTGGGCAGGAGCTTCCTGTTCAATGTCGAAGGTCTGGTAGATGAACTTTTCAGATTGCTCTCTGAAGACTTCGGAGGCATAATCAAAGTTGTCAGCCGTGAGGTCAGTGTAAGTGTAAGAGCCGAAGCTGTCACCAATAGTGTTCAAGATGGCCTCAGTGACGAAACCTTTTCCAGCACCAAGCTCGAGGATTTCCATGTTCCTCAACTTGTGAGCGAGCTGGTTAACGAGATCAGCGATGTAGCCGTTGTATTCGGTGCTGCCGAAGCTGTTCCTGTATGCGTGGTCCATGAACTTGGACTCAAGAGGCGCGACCTCACCACGGACAAAAGGCACAAGGTTCTTGCCGAGAGTCTTGAGGTGGCGGAAGCCCTGGTTAGATTTGGCAAACTTGTTGATGCGGTCCTCTAGGTCGGCAGAGTCGTTGAGCCACTCCTTCTTGATGGTGGCATGGGTGCCAGCTTCGACTTCTTCGATAACGGAACCAACCCAGGCAAGGTACTTCTTAGGATGCCAAGCTAGCTCTTCGCGCTCCTCAGTGGTGATGGAGTTGTGCAAGTTCTTCATGTAATAGAAGCAAGCACGTTCGAAGAACTCGGCGTCCTCAGTCCAGTTAGCACCAGCCTTCCAGAACTCAGTGAACGTGCGAGCAGCATCAGGCTTCTCGACGTTCCAGACAGTCTCAGTCATCTTCTGGGTATCAGCAGAGGCAGTCACCTGGGTAACAGGGGTGACATGGAGACCCTCAATCAGCAGAAGAGCATTGCCCTCAGAGTCGAAGACATCAATGTCACCAGCGACCTCGTGGGAAGCCGGGTCGATGGTAACATTGGCATCGAAAGGAAGGTCAATTCCCAAGCAGGCAGTCTTCTCGCTCAAGTATGGGTTGACACGGATTGAGCGGATGATAGTAGGAACCATCAAAGTCCAGAGCTGACCATCGCCAGGGGCACCGATAGCACCGAACATTCCTTGGAAGGCGACATCGAGAGGCGCGGGGTGGACAGCCAATTCGGTCGAGTAGTTTTCGGCAGCATCAATGTGGATGGTACCAGATGCCTGTTCAGTAGTGCGGCGCAGAGCAGTGACACCCTCGAACATATCGCTGTAGTTGTAACCAAGCTTAGCGAGCGAGTTGTAGAAGATCTCAGTGTCGATGTCGGTCATCTTCTTCTTGTTCTGGCTAGGGTCTCGTGGAGGAAGGGTGTCCTCAGAGCCATATCCAAGACGGACAGTGACCTTGGCAGTTGAGGTAGTGATGGGGGCAGCATCCTTGGTAGGGCAGGTCTCACAGACGAAGTCGGCAGTGATCAGGCGAGCAGTCTCGTCACGCTGGAAGTTGGACAGAGAGACGAGGGATTCAACACCAATGGTTTCATCCATGAATCCAACAGCACGCTGGATAGTGAGGTCTTGCAGCTCGATCTGGGACACTTCCTCGTCATTCTCGTTGGCAAGGATTCTGCAGGCCTCGATAGCCATGCTGGCGAACCCAGCACCAGGGAAGATAGTCTGGCCCTGGATCTGGTGACCACGAAGCCACGAAAGCTCACCCGGCTTGATGAAGTTGCGCCATCGGAAGACGTTCTCACCGGCTTCAAGGCGGACACCAAGAAGTTCGTGCTGGCTGGATGGTCGGAATCGCATAGCCTTGGACAGGCGGGATTCAGCCCAGTAAACCTGGCTGTGGTCCCAGGCGTAACCAGGGATGGTCTTCAGGAGCTCAGGCTTGTCACCTTCAACAGAAGCAAAGAGAGCGTCAATCTCGCTAATGTTAACAGCAGAGTTACCAATGTGGGCCCAGACGGCACCAGCACCCTCAGAAAATGCCTCGATATCGTTAGAGCCTCGGGCGAGGACACCAGAGTAGGGGACCTCAGCACCAGTGACTTCCTCAAGAACTTGGCTGGCAGGACCCTTGAGGGCGGCGTGAGCACCGACCTCTAGAGCTAAAGCCGGAGTGCCAACGGTCTCGAGAGCCTTCTGCAGGGCTTGAGAGAACAGCACAGGCTGCAGAAGGTTGTCGCGCCAGTAAGAGTCCTTGAGAACATCGGCCATCGCCTCAGAGACTTCCTCGCCACCAAGAACAGAAGAGAACCAGCGGGTCTTGCCGTTTCCAGCAAGAGCTTTGGTTCCAATGCGGGCCATGGCATCCATGTAGGGCTCCGCACAGGGCTCCATGTGGTGAGAGTGGTAGGCAGTGTCAACCTTGAGGGCACGGACGAATTTCTTCTCATCCTCGAAGATGAACTTAGCACGGTCGATGGCGGTCTTGTCACCGGAGAGAGTTACACTAGCGGGGGAGTTGCTAGCGGCGACGGTGAAGCGACCGTGGCGGGCCATGGTGGGGAGGCTAGCCAGTTCAGCGGCATCTTCCATGGAGGTACCGACAGCCAACATAGAACCAGGGCCAACGTCAGCGCCACCAGCCAACTTTCCGTAGAGACCACGGTAGTAGGCAATGCGAACGGCATCAGAGGCAGTAAGGAAGCCAGCAGCGTAAGCAGCAGCAATTTCACCACTGGAGTGACCAACGACAACGTCGAACGAAACGCCCAGGCGAGCAAGCATGTCAACAAGTACGACCTGCACGGCAGTGCAAAGGGGCTGGGAGAAGGTTCCTTCCATAACACGGGAGACATCAGCAGCCTTGGAGAGCTCCTCCTTGAGAGACCACTCGGGGCGGTCACCCTCGGGAAGGCTGTTGAGGGAGTCCTCGAGCTCTTGGAGACGGCTAGCGGCAAAGGGAGATGACTCCATAAGCTTGTAACCCATGCGAGGCCATTGGGCACCCTGGCCAGTGAAAACACCCAGGATAGTCTTAGTCTTGTGTGCGGGACGAACACCAAGAGCCTTGTTGTCGCTCTTCTTAGCCTCAAGCTTAGCAGTAAGCTTAGCTCGGAGAGTGTCAAGAGTAAGAGCAGAAGCGTAAGTTCGTAGGGCAAAAGCGGATCTGCGTGAGAGGGTCCATGCAAGGTCACGGAGGTTAATGTCACTGTCGGTGGCGTTCTCAAGGAAGTCGAGGTAAGTTTCGATCTGAGTGGCCAGGGTCTTTTCAGAGTTGGCAGAGAAGACGAAGGGAATGGCAGCGGTGGAGTGTCGAAGAAGGCCCTTCTTCTCAAGGTACTGCTTGGCCATTGAAGGCTCGTAGCTCTCGATGATGGCGTGGGCGTTAGCACCACCGAAACCGAAACTGTTGACACTGGCACGGCGAGGCGTTCCAGCAGGTAGTTGAGGCCACGGCTTCGCCTCGGTTAAGATCTGAAGCTTGCCATAGTAGGGCTTGATGTCAGGGTTGAGGTTCTCGAATAGCATGTTGGGAGGGATGACGCCATTCTGAACGGCTAGGGAGGCCTTCAGCAGACCAGCCACACCTGCCGTTCCTTCTGTGTGACCAATGATGGTCTTGATGCTACCAACGTACAACACATCGTTGGGGTCATCAGACTGCTCCTTGTCACCGAAGAAAGCTCTGTAGATGGCACCGGCCTCTTGTGGGTCACCAGCCTTGGTACCCGTACCGTGAGCCTCGAAGTACTGGCAGCGGTCGGTGAAGGGGGAAAGACCAGCGTTAGCATATGTCTTGCGAATAAGCTCGGCCTGCGAGACGCTGCTAGGCATCGTGATACCAGTCGTTCGACCGTCCTGGTTGGTACCGGTCTCACGAACAATGCACTCGATAGTGTCGCCATCACGGATGGCATCACTGAGACGCTTGAGCATAACAGCTGCTACACCCTCACCTCGAGCGTAGCCATCGGCGCCCGAGTCCCACATGCGGCTGCGGCCGGTGGGAGAAAGCATCTGGACGTTGCTTTCAGCAACGAAGTTGGTGGGGCCGAAGATGAGGTTAGCCCCCGCCGCGACGGCCAAGTTGGACTCGCCCTTTCGGAGCGATTGGACGGCCTGGTGCGTGGCAATGAGAGAGGACGAGCAAGCCGTGTCGATTGTCATCGACGGACCCGTCCAGTTGAAGAAGTAAGAGACACGGTTCGACAGGATACTCGAAGCTGTGCCTGTAGCCGCATACTTGGGGAGGGATTCAAGATCGTGGTAGGTGATGTGGGCGTAGTCATTGCACATGACACCCACGTATACGGCGGTAGCCGAGCCAGACAGCTCCTCAATCTGGTGGCCCGACGACTCCAAGGCTTCATAGACAACTTCCATGAGAAGACGTTGCTGGGGATCTATGCCTTCAGCCTCGGAGCCAGGAATGCTGAAGAATTGCGCGTCGAAGTGACGCGTATCCTCTTCGATGAGGTAAGAGTTGAGAACATTGCTAGTGCCGTGGTGACTACCGTCCTTGTGGTAGAAGGCTTCGGCCGAGAAACGGTCGATCTTGCTACCAACATCGCGGGGTGCTTTGAGGAGATCCCAAAGCTTGGACGGGGAGGATGAGCCTCCTGGGAAACGGCAGCCGGAGCCGATGACGGCAATGGGTTCTTCGGCGTAATCGGCGTAGCCCGACATGATGAATATTGTACTGGGGTAATTTGTCTAAAGGGGGTATCTCTAATGTCTATGAAAAGGAAAAGACGGAATATGGTTTAACGGCAGCGGGATGTGGGCTGATACAAGACACCAATCAAGTGTTCTTCTCTGGATGAAATGACGAGCGGCTATGTCCGAGTGTGGTTCATTTGATGTTGTTGAAGTGTTGGACCCGGTATGAGATGATGATATGGGGTGATATTGATACAAGGTACGGATCGAATGAATGGCTCGAGTTAGAGGAGTAGTTGATTGCGCTGTCAAATCAACTTGAGGTTGTGTGATGAGTTGTTGACAGATGATGATTTTGCGGAACATACGATGCTGTCATATACTCGATATCAGATGGGCTTGAGAAGAGTCAAACCAACCTATTTCGAACATAGCTGTATGGTATTTCCTAATCTCGTTCTAGGCCGTGTCAGCATCTACAGCTATCCTTTCAGCCGTGACGGCCGTAAAGGTATAACGTAGGATGAGCAGTGCCTCTGGATCGTCTAACATTCTCGAAACAGCAGTTGTCAGCCTGGTTTCCTTGACGATTCCCTGACTAGCAAGCCTTGCCAGACTGTTTGAAACCCCGACCATGATTGCCGGACCGTTGATAGCAAAGACTAAGGCGGATTTGTCGATTTTGGTCGATGCCGAAAGAGGAAGTGTAACTATGGAAAGAAACAGATTACCGGATTGAGAAAGTTTCCAGAATGGGGTCTTGTATTTGTTTTAGGGTGTGATTGTGGGTGGGATTAGCCTGCATATAAGCGATATAGGGTCTTTCGGGGGTCTTGGGTGCCTGACTAGGTACTAGATAAGCGCTAATAATAGTCCATTATCAATTGAATGGTGGATCAATTTTGAGCTTGTTTGAAGCTAGGCAGCTAAGCTCCAGCGCTTTGAAGCTTGTTTGGAACAGCCACATCCTACTTCCAGGGCTATACCTTAGTTGAGCATGGCTGGCATGGGTGACATGTGGGATGCTTGCGACGCTGTAAGTACGCTGTAGTAATTAAGCAATCAAGCAATTACCAAGTTCGGGAGCCAGCTCCTTTCCCGAATAAGGATACAAACCTTTTTCTAACATCACCCTAAAGTCTTAGGGTTACACGTGACCATTATGTACCAACCTCCTATTGATGTCCTATCCACGAAAGGCACGAAAGGCACGAAAGGCACGAGAGGAGACCGGCAGTTGCGGGAATTGGTTGTCGAGTTGTGGTAAGAGTTCGATTGAGCGATTTTCAACCTTCCTCCATTTTGACTCTCCGACGTTTTGGCTCTTAGGCTCTTTCTAGGTATCCCACATCCCACACAGCACTAAACCGACTTTTGCCCGGGTTTAACCGCCGAAACCCGTCCCCTATTCCAAAATAGTCTCGCCGTTAATACTTGCTTCTCTTTTGATATGCTAAACCACAATCCAGACAGCGTCAAATTTAGTAAGGTATATAAGAACCGTCGTTTGTCGTTTTTCAGTCATAAATCGTCCAAAGAATGGTCCAGGATGTCGTCAGCGTTGGAGTGATACATTGGGCCTCAGGTCCACCTCTTTGACTTCCTTGATAACTTCAATCTTATTCTCGGTCTCCTTCACTTTTTCTCGTCCTTCGCTTAGGCCAGCAAACTTGTGTTTTCTCGGCGTTTTGGTTCCCATTGTACATTCAAAACTGATTGCGTCTCACATCGGAATAGAAGGTACATAAAGTGCCAGATGCCCAGGTAGATGTCGTAGATAGGTAGATAGCGGTGCATATGTCGAACCCTCCGGATTTCTTGAAGATTTAGGGAGAGAGAATACAAAATACTGTGTCCGAGAAACACGCATACATATATGTGAAATCGATCACTACAAAGATCTGACTTAGGCAGCTAGGCATCATGATATCTAAGACACGTTGACTATGTGATGCGTAGAAAGGAGTGTTGAGAATGCGTGCCGAGGTAGATTCTGTACAGCCTCAAGAGCTAGCCAATCACTCTTTGAATTTATAGATTAGCGAAAGCGAATGCGCGACGGGAGTTGCAAGCACACATTAAAATATATATATTTTTCAGTGGGATTGTTGGATCGACGATATGTTTGCCATAAATAAACGACTACCTCGGTCCACTACTTGCGGATGGCCAACGCATCGAGATCGACATGCCGGTATATGGAAAGATCTGTCTCAACTGCCGAGACGCCAATCATAAAGGGAAATATCATCTAACGTCATCTAGGCGATTTTGATATGTATCGGTCCGGTTTCCTTTAGTTACACGTACTTCCCAGTGTGTTCATACTCTCACAGCCTATCAAAAGCTATTTTTGGTAGATTCTCTAGATGAAGTCTTTTATTTGAAAAATTGAAGAGTAGAAAGATAGTTTCCAAGGCTAAAGCCTCCATGAAGGAACACATCCTCGTGTTTCATTAAACCCTCTATTTCGAAACTTGCTTGGGCATTGCCTAAGCTCTAGTGTGACATCGGAGTAATTTTAGTAAATGGATTGCTGCGGGGTAAAGAAACGACACCACTAGAATACGATAGAATCAAAATGCCAAAGGGGCATCATAATCTTAGTAGACGATATGTGCATGTCAATTGGGGCAGGACATGAAGGAATGGTGTAGATTAGAAACGATCGGGAATGGCGTTGCTGGTAGGTACCTATTGTTAAAATTAGGCACTTTCGTAAGACATGTTCCACCTGGCAAAATCATAGAAATAAAAACTTCTCCAGCCCTACAATACTACAATACAAGTGGTGAAAAAGAAATCGAGTATCACAAAGTTTTAGAGTAAAGACTTTACCCCTGTCCGTGTTTGTGAGCCAATCGGATTCCTTATTTCTGACTACCGACTTCCTGATTTGGCAATTCATATACTTGGCAGCAAAGCTTAACTAAAAGTACTCTACTGAAAGGGATCATGGATGATTGATATTGTCACTGATGGAGACATATGTACTGAGTATGCGAAGTACTACAGTCGCTTTTTGATTGTCATGAAATATTGCGTTTTAGGGATTTTACTACCTAGAAGAAGTATAAACATGAACATTCTTGAGCTTCTTAACTTATGACCATAAACCTGTGTAAAAACACCGAATTTAAATACAAGCTTTGTACTAAACTAACAAGACTTCATTGTTTTAATCTACCTTATAAAGGAATTCATGAAACCTTTGGAGATATATTCTTCAGCTTAGTAGATTTGGTTAACTCAGAATGAACTTGACTTATTTCAATCGAAGCTACATACTGCGACTTAAAAAAGTCTTTTTTGCCCATAAGATAAAAATATATCCTGGTGGGGTGATCACTTTAATTTGGGAAATACAATATTATGTGACAACGTACAGTTAAGACCAATGTGATACTATGATCTACACTTATTTGAGAGGTGTCCATGGGTTTCCCATTGACTAGCAAGAAATGCCGACTTTAAAGAGTTATTGAATATTTTAGGTAGGTCTATAACAGGTAACAGTAACGCGGGTTATAGAAAATGGCTTCCGATGTTACCTGGTCGATTATTCCAAGATACTAAAAATCCCAATAGCAAATTCATTCAATTAATCCCCCACTTCACGTATTCACACTCCTTTACACATCGAAAAGTCACAAGCAAACAACCGTGATTAAGAATACAATATACTGGAGATTTAATTCGAAACGCTTCCTAATAGTCTACAACAAAGAAGATACCTTATTCCATCCATATCCATAATACATACAATCCAAATACCTATTATGCCTGTAACGCAACATCCTTAATATGCCTCGCGGCAACTTTCCTTCCACCATCTACATATCCGACCTGCTCCGATATCTTCTTCGCCGTCGCCCTGAACTTCTGCGCCTCAGGCGATCCTCCAACAACCCTCTCTAGTGCCGCCGCGAACTCGTCTGCCTGCACGTACGGTGCAGCCTTTTCGTTACCCCGGACACCAACCCCGATCATCTCTATGCGCGTCGCGAAATCGTACGTGTCGATCCAGACGGGGCACACGACCTGCGGGACACCCGCGCCGATAGCCTCGTGGAACGAGTTCGAGCCGCCGTGATGCACATACGCCAATATGGACTTACTCGCCGTCAGCGCGGCGACGGGCGTCGACGGCAGCCACGAGATGATCTTGATACGGTCGCCGAACAAGTCTGCATCCACAGTCGGCGCGTCCTCTTCTTTCGAAGGCTTGGGGCACTTCCACAAGATCTGGATATCGGAGTGCGCATCGGCGACTTGTTGGATTGCGGAGAGTACTTCACCGATTTGGTTGCCCTTGTACGTGACGTGGGACCCCATGTTGATGATGACGGTGGGGCGGCCGATTAGCCATTTGTGGAGCGCCGGATCCGCTGTTTCGAGAGGCTCGAAGGGAGGCAGGATTGGTCCACACCCGATTAAGTTGTCGGGGATGTAAGTCAGCGGGAAATCAGTCTGAGGCCGCGCTTGTGTGAGGTACAACAGGTTGAAGTCAAACATGTTGTACTTGGTGCTCAGGTTTCCTGGGATGCCATAGTCGTTGCGCGCTTTGATGAACTCGGTTACCCGCGGGATGAAGTAACTGAGCTTGAGCAAGTTGTAGATCAAGTAAATGTTTGGCAAAATGCTTGACCAAGGTAACGGGACGCGGAATCCAGATGATACGCTGCATTTTTTATTAGCTGGAAATTTTTGCTATGCTGATCGTGAAGACTTACACAGGGTATCTCCAGGCGAAGCCAAGGTAGGGCTGCATGTGCACGGCATGATCCTTGTAAGTGCCCGGGCTCAGGTAGATGTGCCGTTGCTTAAGCATGTTGACCGCATCGGCACCGGGGCCGAATAAAAAGTCCAGCACTACAGCAGCCGGCTTCAGGTCCTTGATAAGGCGCACGCAAGATTCATAGATGACGAAATAATCATCCGTGTCCCATGGAGCAAGGAGAAGCGGCATCGTCTCTTTGTAGGACTGGATCGCGCCCTGCACTCCCGGAGGGTGCCTAGGCAGGAATTCCATGCCCTTCTCTACGACGACGTCTTTGAAGCATTTTCCATCCAGAGCATGGAAAGTGACTTCTTTAGCAACGTTCGGTGCTAGGCCCTTGAACGAGCCGATGTGCACATCCATAGACTCATCGGTGGCGAGCGCCGCCGACGCAGCCAAATTGACGGAGGCTTGACTGAACTCCGAATTCGTCAAAAACAAGACGGTCGTACGTTTCGCCATCGTTCTTGCGTGCTGAGGGCACTCAAACGATATCCACAAAAACTTTTTTCAAAAATTCGGAAGGCTTATTGGAATGGCATTCAATCAATCGTACGACTAACTACCAACTACAAACTATCAACTACATAGCTTTGAGTATATACACAATATTGTGGTGACATTGGCACCATAGCTGAAGGAAGCTGTTAAAGATAGAATCCCATTTGGGTCTCATTGCCCTTTTTTAGCACTAATTAGTGCCTACGGATTTTGCCCTGTGCCAGCGAATCATTACCCTTCTAGGACAGCGCCTCGAATAGGAAATCTTGAAGGCTTAGCCTAAAAATTGCTACCCGATTTGGAAGCTCCTTAGCTAACCATAGATAGTAGAACTGAATAGTGACGGGGGATTTGTACTGATCGATTTATCTACAAATCAATATATCAAAACTTCAACATATCTACTTGGTGTCTTCGTCGTAAGATATCGAATGATGTGAAAGGTCGAATGATCATTTAGAGTACAGCCTGCACGAAGAAAAAAAAATCAATCTCAATCAATCATACAACAGATCGCAGTGCCATACTCTACTACCCTACCTCTGCTATCACAATGTCTGCCACTATCCCCACCACACAAACGGCTGTTATTGCCGGCCCCTCGGGAGAGTTCCTCGTATCCAACGAGACTCCCGTCCCGGAGCTCAAGCCGGACTTCATCCTCGTCAAGGTCAGGGCCGTCGCTCTGAACCCCGTCGACACCAAGCTTGTCGGTGACTTCGTCACACCTGGCTGCATCTTCGGCTTCGACTTGGCTGGTACTGTCGTCGCCATTGGTTCTGAGGTGAAGAAGGACCTTAAGGTGGGCGACCGAGTATGCGGTTGCGCTAGCGGCAGTATGTATATTCTGTGTAACATGAACTTCAAAACATTGGTAACTAATTCGAATTACAGTGAACAAGGAGAAGCCTTTGGCCGGTGCTTTCGCCGAGTACGTAACACTACCCGGTGACCTGACTCTCAAGGTTCCTGAGAACATGAGCTTTGAGGATGCTGCTTCCATGGGAACTGCTATCGCATCCGCCAGCATGGTCCTATTCTGGTCTCTTGGCATGCCCCTGAGCACCTTAGACAACACCTCTTCGGAGCCTCTCCCTACCGTTCTAGTCTACGGTGGTAGCACATCCACGGGAACCATGATGCTGCAACTCCTAAAGATTTGCGGCTTCCCCACCATCACCACCTGCTCTCCCCACAACTTCAAGCTGGTCAAGTCATACGGCGCCGACCAGGTATACGACTACAAGTCATCCAACTGCGCGCAACAAATCCGCACCGACACCAAGAACTGCCTTGAATACGCCATCGACTGTTTCGCCGAGGACTCTTCTATGAAGTTCTGCTACGCCGCTCTCGGCCGTGCTGGTGGCCACTACACCGCTCTCAACCCCTTCAACGACACCCTAGCCACCCGCAAGGTCATCACTCCTGACTGGATCCTGGCTACCCGTATCGCCGGTGACGGCTCCCACTGGCCCGCCCCTTACGGCTGCGAGCCCGAGCCCAGATTAAAGGATCTCGCCGGTCCTCTATTCGGGCGCATCCAAACCCTTCTAGACGGTGGCAAGATCCGACCCCATGCCGTCCGCGTCGAGGAGGGTGGTCTTCCCGGTCTATTGAACGGCGTTGGCATGATCAGGAGGGGCGAAATCAGCGGAACGAAGCTGGTTTACTCTGTAGCATGATTGGATTGATGTACGAAAAACTGTTCTTTTGCGGTGTTTGGAGATGATTTTGGGTAGATACTATGATAGATTCCTCGCATCTGGTTGTTTGTGTATTTTACACTAAGGATTATGGTTTCACACATTTACGGTTTCTGTATTTACTGAGGTATATTTTTACTGTATCAAAAATATAAACGCTAGAAACCAACCACTTTTATTACTCCAACTTTTCGTGAAGCTGCCTACTTCCTATTCTTACGTCTGGCGTATTCCTACTTGGTGCAAATCTCAAGGTTGCAAATTTTGTCTTATTCATCAATGCTGTGTATGGATATTGTGAGATAAATGGATCTGAGTTTCCATTCGCTAATCTTCTAGCTGAACCAAATTTGAGGCAAAATGTTTGGACTCAGCCTATCTTGCCGATCTAGAACATGTGAAACCAGAGTACGAGTTGGTCATCACCAATCACTTGCCTCCCATTGATGCGTAGTCCATCAGGATATCATGAACCACTCATAGCTCTCTGATTAGACAATATCCCATATCATTTCTTGCTATTTTGGGTTTCGCCAACTGCCCTCAGGGTAAAGGATTATAGCGGGTTTTCTAAAAATATCAGTTTCGTGCTGCTCAGTTTACTACACGTCGACGATCAGTTCCCGAAGAGAAAAGAGTTCGTTGATCGAAGCGGTCCAAAAAGTCAGCAACTAGTATAGCTGGAGCAAATTTAGGCGAACGAAACTTACCTAGCTTCCGGGTTATAGCTCCTGCATGTCCTATTCGGTTCCTGATATTACACGGAAACGGAAGGTCTTGGCATCAGCCATAAGCCGGGAATTGTGGATACTACCCAGCACTTTACCCGCTTCTACATTACCTAATTCGTCGAATCCTAATCGCGTGTTTATGGACGTGCGGTTGTGGCTATTTCAACGAGAAAGATTATAATATGTTAAGGCAAGATCCAAGGCATTCCAACTTAGGTTTTCAATCGAACGATGAATAGGACGTTAGCACCGGCGTGTTTCGTTCGAAGTTCAAAGGATCCATCAGCCCTATAGCCCAAAGTGGAACCTGCCGAAAGGGGTAATGGGTCAACTGTTTCCTGATTAGGAAATGCCAGGATTTTTCTCTTAGTCCAGATCTATCCTCAACCGTATACTCGTCGGCCGCCCCCACAAATCGTGAGGCGTGAGTGATAGACTAAATGAACGCTGTTTACCACCGATAATGTCACAGAACTCTTGTAACCAAGCCCACACCCTTCCACCGTGCAGTCCTTAGACACCTACCACTCATAGAGATCGGCTTCGGTGACTAAGCACAACTCACAATGGCGATACCTTCCTGGTTCTTGGCCCAGGCCACAGCCGGAGCTGCTACATATGCCCTCGTGAGATATAGACCTCTGCCGGAGGGTGTCTTTCTTTCAAACGCCAGCCACGTCAAAACTTTCTTTGTCATCTACTCTATCATTTTATTCGGATGGGTCCTATATTCTCGATTCGTCTATCCCAAGTGGCTGAGTCCCTTGAACAAACTGCCGAAGCCAACGGGTGGAAGTTGGTGGAACGGTCACTTCATTCAGTGCTTTTCAGTTGGTACGGGTGAGACCGAGGCGGGGTGGTAAGTCAACCAATTCTTTTTCACTCTTGTCCACCGGGGCATTTATCCAAAGCGTATTTTGACTAATCAAATTCCAGGATTCAAACAATCCCCAACGATGGATTCATCTACTACCTACACATCTTCAACACGCCCCGTGTTATCGCCACGTCTCCCAAGGTAATCCAAGAACTATGCACGCGAGCCGACGAGTTCATCAAGCCCAAGTTCATCCTATGGCTCGCCGAGAAGTTGCTTGGCATCGGTCTCGTGTTGGCCGAGGGCCAGCACCACCGTCGTCAACGCCGTGCCTTCTTGCCCATCTTCGCCCCACGCCACGTTCGTGAGATGTACCCCATCTTCTGGGACAAGACATGCGAGGTGACACAGAAGCTAGCTGGTATGGTGACGTCTCAGTCCCGCACTGGCGAATCGGTCTTCGAGGTCGGCCACTGGGCGTCGCGAGCGGCGCTTGATATCGTCACTATGGCCACTCTCGGTGCGGACTTCGGAGCCATCCAAGACGAGAACTCCAAGCTTGCTAAGACCTACCGACTTGCATTGGAGCCTACTCGTGGGTACCTCTTCCAGGCTCTTCTCAAGCTGTGGTTCCCTCCTTGGTTGATTGACGGAATTCCCAACAAGTGGAACCGCAGTCTGCGCGAGTACGTGCCCATCTTCCGTGGCGTATGCCGTGATCTCCTCAACAAGAAGCGTCTCGAAGTCGCCGACAAGACCCGCGAGAAGGGCAAGGATCTACTCAGTCTGTGCTTCCACTACGAAGAAGTTGCGGACGCCGACGAGGAGGAGCTGATCGACCAGCTGTCCACCTTCATGGCTGCGGGACACGAGACCATTTCTGTCGGAATTACCTGGGCTGTCTACATGATGTGCCTGCACCCCGAGTGGCAGGAGCTCTTACGTGCCGAAGCGCGAGCTCATTTCCCCGACCCCACTGGCAGCACCGATGCGGCAAGTGACAAGAAGGTTACGAGCGCCGATGTCGAGCAGATGCCCCTCATGCAGGCTTTCATCAACGAAGTTCTCCGCTGGTACCCGCCCATCCCACAGACCCTCCGTGAGCCCCTCCAGGATACTGTCGTCTGCGGCCAGCTATTGCCCAAGGGTATTTCGATCGTCATCCCCATCAAGGGTATCCATCGTCACGAGGACGCCTGGGGCCCTGACGCCAACGTCTTCAACCCTCGACGATGGTTGAACGCCGACGGCTCCTTCAACTCTACCGGAGGCGCTGTCTCGAAGTACGCCAACCTCTCCTTCATGCAAGGCGTTCGCAGCTGCGTGGCCATGGGCTTCGCCAAGGCCGAGATGGCCTGCGTTCTCGCCGCCTGGGTCGGTCGCTTCGAGTTCGACTTGGTCGACGAGGAGCTGCGCGACGAGAGCAACATGAAGACCTCCAACGGAGGATTCTCCGGCCGTCCTAAGAACGGTATGTTTGTCAAGTGGAAGGTTCTCAGCGGATGGGATGCCTAAGCTTGCGGCGTTTTACGGAAAGCGGGAACGGAAATGTGGGAAACATCACTAGACTTTTTTTTCTCGTCATCGTCATGATTCGATTTACATGTACAAGGCACGACTAGGTCAGTTTTCGGGAGGCAGGGACAACTTTGTGGAGTATCATGTGTTGAATGTTACAATTTAGATCCAAAGGAAATTAGCATAGAAAGAAAAGGTTGTCACTGGTGTTTTGTTGGGTTTTCCGTCGGTTTCGCTAAAAAGAGGCCAAACAGGTTAGAGAGATGAGACTTGCAGATGCGGCGAACGGTACTGTGCTATATTAGGCAAGTGATTGAGCGAGGATGGTCGGTTACCTTAAGCAATAAGAGCGCCGCAAAAATCCTTCGCGATAATCCCCTCATCGTGACCTAGAAAATGACTGTTTGTTACCTCGGTCCCCATTATGTCTGGTGGTGTTAGCGAATATTTCTTGGTAGACTGACGTAGGGAGACCCGCTTCAGTGGCGTGGGTTGAGTCTTCACCTAAAATACAGCGCCGCATTTCTGCCGTGATCCATATTAGCTGCGTGCCCAGGACGGACGGGTTCGATGTAGAGGGTTGGCAAATGCTTAGCAATGCTTGACAATGCTTGATTGCTTAGCCAAATCCTTCTAAGTTGCTGCCATTGTGCCAAGGGGCAATAGTTGAAGAGCTAAGAGCTAGTTAAGAGATCCGTGGCTAATTCATCCCAGCCCCTTAGGTAGTAGCCAGTGGTTAGTAGCTGCTTGGTGATAATGTAATGCCGGTGATAGTGCCGGTAGATTGACGGTAGATTTAAGCTTCTGCCAATACGCGAATGGATGATGATACCACTGTCCTTGACCGCCTTTGGTTTGAGATGTTCCTTTGCCAAGAGCGACGTTTGGACTTTGGCGCCTTCTTGTCCATTTTCTGGCCCCCAGATTTAGGGAACAAACGAAAGCTACATTGGTGCGGTTCGGCTTGGCCGACAACCCCTCAAGGGTTTACATCCATGACAGTCTAACCCGCAACATGTATTGTTACGTACTATTAGCAAATCATGTAGCTTACTGCTACCTGGAGCATAGTAATGTGGTGTTTGAGGGCTGAATCTGTCATAACCTAATTTTCCTTCGAAACTCTGATGAAAATGTTCCGATCAGCTTCGGATGTTATCTTGTCAACCGGTCTAATGTTACCCCAAGTTGCCAAGACGTCGTTTTGATTAACTATGCATGCCGTTGTATTCATCTCTCGATATGTCAAGGTTTGAGAACGCCTTCAGCGCCTCCTACATCACCAGTAACGAATCATGGCGCTTACTGACTGATATTCCTTCAGGTAGGCTACTGCGAGCTTTCGTTTTCGGCGTCGATAGTGAATTTTCATACCGCCAGATGGATTTATTGCTTCTCACGTCATCTCGGGACCGCTTTGAAATGCGGCTGTAAGATAGCAGCTCCTCCAAAGAATGATATCAGATCTAATGTCCGTTTTCCAAAATCGAGACTAGCTTAAGGATTATACCATGTTTTAATGCCAGGGGCCGATGATGAGATTACGGACTATGGCATCAGCAACTAAGATCGAAAATGCGGGATGATGATGCACAAGGCAAAGCACGGTTCATTTGAAGTTTTAGAGTTGCTGAGTAATTTGCATTGAATTTGAATATTTGGGTATATTGTTCATGTTCGTGATAGATCTCCCAGACGCCCTTTTAATACCAGGCCGCCCCCTCGAGAAATCCCATGCCATGTTATATCATCTATGTGCTCGTGACCTCAATGTCGCCTGACCGAATCTAATAAATGACAAGACTCCGATATATGTACAGTGATTAGGCGATATCATAGAAAAGTTTTTGTACATGATCTCATTTTATGATATCGTGGTTCGTGGGTCGGCTCCTCGTTTTAGTAGCGACCGTATAACTTCTTCGTTTCCTTGCATGACCGCCCGATGCAGTGGCGTATGCCCTGTGCTATCCGGTACTCTTATCATCCCCGGATCCCGATCGAGTAATAGTAGCACTGTCTGGATAGAGCCAGATGAAGCCGCCGCATGTAAGACGGTTTGACCATCGTGATCTTGTAAAAAGGCATTCGCGCCTAGGTCGAGAAGTTCGCGTACCACATCGGTGTGACCCTCAGCAGCCGCAATGTGTAATGCCGATTGACCCTTGTCATTGACAGCGTCCGTGTCTTCCGGGCAGGCGGATAACAAAAGTCTCATGATCGAATGTTGTCCGTAGTAGGCAGCTAGGTGCACCGCGTTGAAGCCTTTAACATCCGCTGGTTCTAAGCTGGAATCCCTTTCAGAGGCTGGTGGGGTCCATTTACTCGCTTCAATTCCCTCAATTCCTCCCAAGTCATCCATCGTTAATGATAATGGTGTATGTGATAATAAACTCCTTGATGGAAACGTTGATGCTTTAGATAATGCCGGGGATTGCATGAGATCTGGTATGCAAAAGTCGTCTGTTAAGTCCGTCGTGTCCCCTAAATCGACGTGCATGGTGTCGCTGTCCCATGGCGACATGCTAGGATGCGATAACATGCTTGGTGGTGTTAATTGTTGAGTCATCTGAGGTTGTGATTGTGGTGGTGGTGGTGGTTGTGGTTGTGGGTGTTGTTGTTGCTTTGGTTCATGTGTTATTGTTGAGGGGCTCTGAGATCTCGCCGCCATCTGACTCCTTTGCATGTCTGGAGGAATTGTGCGAGGCTGTGTCCATACCAAGGTATTGGGCGCGCGACGCTTGGCTTTGTGTTCTCTTCTCGGCGTGGAGCGGCCTGATACTATTCAGTGATTAGCTTCGTCCATCAATGGTACCCAATAGGTAACCGGTAGTGAGGTTCTCATTGAGATCCCCTTCGATGCTGTACTCACCTGGACTTTGGGCAGTTGCCCGACTAGCTGGTGTCATACTCATTGTGAATTTGTTTGAGAATTGGTTCTGCATGCTGTTGATCTTCGTAATGGTGAGTACTGAAGATTGAGATGCATGCCATATATAAGATATCTTACGGATGGCTTAGGAAAGTCACCCCTGTAGCTGGTGGAATATACAGAGCTACAAAGTACATCCATCTGGATATTGAAATTACAGGCACCCTTGTGCGGCTTGTGCGGTTTAGGTATGGCGCCGCGTGTATCACCAGCCTGCAGTCATCAGGCGCAGACATGGGTATTAAAGACTGGACCCTGAACAGACATGGACCCTGAGACTGGCGCAGACTTGAGACCGGCAAGGAGATTTAGTGCCAAAGCTGCTAAAAAATGCTTGCCGCGGCGGGCTTATCAGCTCTTCCTCCATTGTTATCTCCAGTCTCTAGGCTGGTCAAAACTGAAGACCCAGGCATAAAATAAGTTCTGAAGGATTATCAGATGCCGCACGTTCAATAGGCGCCGTCTACCATACCATATTCGTATTAACGCTTGCTATTAACGCTTGCTATTAACGCTTGCTATTAACACTTATGTAACGAAATCTGCTCTCAAGAATAGTAAGCCCTGCCTCGTGGGGTCCATAGCCCATAGTCCATAGAGTCCATAGTGTTCGATGCCGCTAAAGTGTATGGCCACTTTTTATCACAGCCCGTCTGTCCGTCTGCCCGTTTACCCATCAACAATCCCCAGCACTTGGAACCAGCACACCACTAAGAAAGCTTACTATTAGAAATCCGAACAATCCTCGACCTTAAATCGCGTATCTACTAGCACTAATCGTTTGTGTCGTTTAAAAATATCTTGTTTACATACCGATAAGTCTGAAAAAGTCTGAATTTTGACGATCTTCCATTAATTATCAGCATTAGCATTAGGTTAGGCGCCGTGTAAATAAAGCTAATCTACTGAGCAACATCAGATCTGCTGTGGCATCCATATAACGAACATGTACATACTAGTAACTAGGTATGTACCATCCGCTCCGTTAGATCGACAGACTGCTTACCTAGTAATATTTCATATTGCTTCATACGTTCACTCCTCTTCACTATCCGCAACCGGAAACATGTAACTAAGAGGTCATTTAAGTAATACAGACGTGGATAATAGCACGGTAACGGGGATATGGGAAAGTTAAAATTCAAGCTTAATGTTAGTTTGTCATACATTATTCAAGGCTGCCAGGTCCACTGTCTGCTATAAATAGCTAAAGATGGGTACGTGGACCATTAAATGCTAGTAGACAGGTAGTACCTAG
This sequence comes from Rostrohypoxylon terebratum, assembly GCA_022497145.1. Classification (NCBI taxonomy): domain Eukaryota; kingdom Fungi; phylum Ascomycota; class Sordariomycetes; order Xylariales; family Hypoxylaceae; genus Rostrohypoxylon; species Rostrohypoxylon terebratum. Next base: position 33,038 of record MU385959.1, read on the forward strand.
GACCTACAGTAGGTTAGGTCCTAGGGAATAATTCACTCCAGCGTGTTTTATACAGATATATTATACACCAGGTACCTTATACAGCTTTTATGGATTTTACTATCGTCCATAGATTTTGATACCACATCGTACATAGTACACTTGAACCTTACCTCTATCAGCCTTCTCAGTGGACCATATCAAGAAGGATTTAAGTAAGTCGTTAGACCATGTTTAGTATTGAGACCAATATGTTTCCTATCGTTGATCCCAGCTGCTTCAACGAGGCTTCATGTAATTTAGCGATAGACGTTGCGAAAAAAGATTCAGACGACAAGGTGTCCAGGTCTGAATCGGTTTGTTCTAGGTAAATCCTATGTCTGGTTAGGTACAAAAGGATTATTCTCAAAAGATTCTCGAAACCGATCAGATATGAATCCTATGTACATACTGCCTACTTGTTGCAGGTATCCACTTGCCATGCACTAACATAGAACGCATACGTGTATGATGAGGCGTCGTGCCATCATCTACAGAAATCGCATGTTGAGAGAATATCTAAAAAAACAAAAAGACCGTTCGCTTATGTAACAGTAAACTGGTCGCCGGTGAGTCGAATTCTAGGAAGGCTAGAATTTCAAGTGGATCTAAACATCGAAATACCCTCGGCATGGAGAGCAAGAGTGTCCGCATTTTCCGTGATTACCGAACAATGGAGCACGAGAATGGATGTGATGAACGCGCAGTCTGTCACGACGATCACCGGCGGGGTTGCCGTTATTTCAAACCGGCCGATGAAGGCGTCGCGGGTCGCCAATTCAGCCTAGAATTTATGTTCCCCGGATCCGATCGTATGTCCCATCATCGTGAATGTTTTGGTTCAGGGTCCTCTCCAGGTTCTGACTCGTAAAAGCATATTGGAAATATGGAGAACGATGATGCGATTTCTAAATTCATCCTTTCGCTCTTTCAAGATTGGTGGAGAGTTTGGTAGATAGCATCATATTACTACACGATGAGCTGGAGGACCATCGGGTTTAACCGTGGGATGGTTTCAGATATGTCGCTTCGGAATACCTATCATATCGTCATCGCCATAAACGGTGGCTTCGGTATTAATCCGCCCAGCCCGGCGGCGCTCAACTTAATATCGAGGAGTAGGTACAGCATCATAGGACCTAGGTAGTACAGTGGAACGCTAATTCCGCTTGAGAGCTCGGGAACTTTGTGACGAGCAGATCAAAAATCGGTTCAAGCCTTTAGTGATGTGTGGACAAGCGGCACGAATTTCTCGGGACCGTGAATAAAATGAGGATTTCGCGAGATAAGTCGCCAAGCACACATAAGAAATTGACCATCCAAACTTGTGTCGAGGTTGACGATCTTTTCTGGAGGCCGAAGATCCCCCATAGTGACTAGGTAGGCTGGTAGGTTTCCACCACGTTTACTCCAGACGCCGTTTTGATCGTCCTCGGCGAGGAAATCCTCTCAGCCCTGCAGCCAATGGAAAAGCTTCGTTTGTGGCCTCGATCCTACCTCGTCTATTCGTAGGCTGCTAGCTCATGCGTGTGTTGTTAGGTATTCTAGAACTGGTAGATCTCAGAGAGATGGCAGACTGTAACCCCTACCAGGCCCTACCCTGCGTCTATCTGCACCCCGAGTACCGAACGCCTTCATTCCCACGTCTTGGGTATGTGCAATGATATGTACAATCTTCATTTAATTCCATCAATCCTGTAAGTCTAAAGAGTCCTCATCCAAAGGCTGACTGTGCCTAAGCGTTTACATGCTGTATTCTATTTTTGCTTACAAATATTCACCCAGGACCTAGGTCCTAGGTCCTAGGCAGCTAGGTAACAGGCGGGAGAGCGAGCGGTTCCATCAGGAATGGATCACCGCCTTCTTCGCTTTCCCCCCCTGTTACCTAGTATTAAGATCACGTGAATCAAGAACTGATCTCAGGCTTAGTTTACCTAGGACCTGGGTCCTAGGATTTTAGCTTGCAGGTTTGTAAATACACACATCCGCCGTCACATCCATGGTTGCATTTTGAATGTACCTATCGATGATGTGATTTAATATGGACTCTTTTTTCGATATCTCTTAGACTGGTAGCTATTAACACTCCCCTGCAAGGTAGCATACCTAGTTCTTCGATGATCGACATAATCTGGAGAACAACACTAGATATTTGAGCATGTACCTGCTCAAGTAGGTAGTTTGAGTGAGTTAGTTTCGTCGAGTAAGGCTCCGGCAATATGGCAGAACCGCACGTACGGCCGCTAATTATGAGATTTAGTGCTACAATAGCCCGTGTTTAGGAGCCTCTAAAACTTAAGCACCTCCATGGCTTTTGCTTAACACCTTTAGTTAAACTACAATGTATAGTCATTCATTCCCTTTATTCCCATATAAGAAATTCTGAAAAAAAATCGAAAAAAAGCGACATAATGCCCTTCCTAAACTCGGGTATAGTTGTCTCAAGGATATAAAGCCACGGTTTTTGCGCTGTTGCGCACGTTTCATGTGGATAGCCGCGTGGTCAGAGGGGCCACGGTCTCCGGGCGGGTCAAAATAGCTTCAAATGGGAACTTTTCAGGTGCTGAATATAGAAGGCGGGAAACAAAAGAACCCAGTTGTGGAGGTAAGGAACGGGGAACGCTCTGCACAATTGCGTCGTAGGAGCCCTAAAGTTCAGTGGAAACAGTCCTCGCCCGTGTGTAGGATCTGGTTAACAAGATTGCGCTAAGCAATGTCAGTCAGTGGTATTTCCGCAAAAAGGCGGCCTAGGACCTAGGTACCCAGGTAAATACCATTCTACATAGTACAATACATCCATCCATGTAGTGGCGGGACGCGGGCGGGCATAGTGTTCTCCGGGTGCTAGCTATCGCATCATCACATGCAGCTTCGCTAATTGGGTACCTGTCTATTCCCACTGCAGTGGGCAGAGTGGGACATCTCAGGGTTGCCGCATCCTTAGCCTCATAGCCTTTGTTAGCTGCTAGCTCTACATAGTAGATGTAGATACGAAGTGTAAGTAGCTAAAGTCTTTACTATGTAAAATATTTAGGTGCTAACCTAAAGGCTAGCACAAGGTGAAGCAGGCATGGGTGATACAACCAATAAACTCCCCCACGTTGTCGTATGGTATTCTAGGGTACTACTAAAGAGGCAGGCCTTATCGGGGCTATTTCTGTTCCTACAATCCCACTGACCCGACCCGTACGTGAACGGGGCACTAAGAACTCGATGTCGTCAAATCAGGTTCAGAGCTGAGGTGAGATGAGGTAGCATTTAATCTCTAGTGGTAGATCTGTTTGGCATTGATGCTAGCTGTGACTAGCTGTAACCCGCTAACTTAAGTCATAGACTCATAGGTGCTATTCACTTGTCGATCGCCGGGTTCAGCGCAATCCTCTTCGCTAGCCCTAGCAGTACCCCTGGCGCGTCCATCGTCCAGGGGTCCAGTACTGCCGAAATGCTTATACGCACGAGCCATGCAGCTTATTGGCTACTAGGTACGCTACATAGATGATGGCCTGCTACGCCTCCCGCTTTTTCGTCCCACGATTTTGCAACACGATCAGGACAATGGAAGGAACAGAAGAATTTTCCGTAAACTCGTAAAGATTCCCTAGTATTAGTATGTATCAAATAAAGCCTAGATTATCGTTCGCGGGGTAGGGTTAAGCATCGTCAACATACGGAGACTTCCAGGCAAGGCACCATTAGTCATCCATGTCTACCGAAATACGTTGTCCTAGGTTCTAACCTCTGGACACATTCTACTTTGGTGGCTATTATCTCCGTTCTACGGCGTTATACCTAATTTGTTGATTAGTGCTCTACTATGTAATGACCACCTACTGTCCCAGCTCTAGAGCTCTCAACTGCCGAATGCGGTAGATGATAGCCAGTTAGATTTCGGAGATTAGTCGTGGATTTCTGCACACCCGACTGCAGAAAACCCCCTAGAATTGAAGTTATTACAGATATATAGAAATTTTATAAGATAAAGTCTTAGATGCTGCTCCTGATCTTAGTTCAGCTGACGTATGTACCTTAGCGAGTCTTCCCACCTTTGATAACAACAGGATGAGATTATAGGGGCGGATAGTCGATGACCCGGACGCAGTAATTTACGCATTCCCGCAAGTTGTGGAACCCCCATTCGTATTGAGCTCGGTTACGTCCCCGGATGTGGGCTTCAATGCTACCTCAACCTTCTAGATACAGCATCGTGGTTCTTTGTCGCCGTTTACTCGGAATCAATCGTGATGGCTCCATATATTAGTTTTTACCTGCAACAGTCCCTTACTACACTTCCAACACTATTTGGTCGCCTTTCTCATTGAACGGTTACAATAGTAACCCATGCCATCCTTCCCGTCTCTACCGAGTTGCGTAGCGGCACTATATTTTCTAAACTACAAAAAATCTAAGGCATCCACACCTAGTATTTGATAGAACTTTTTAGACGGGGATTGCCGTCATAGATCTTTCCTTACGATACTAAAGAGCGATGTTGAAGTGTGCCGTACTGTAAATGTGAGAACTATGCTTATTGATAGCTGAAGGGAGTCATAGTCCTGTCGATTAGAATAAGGAAAGAAAGCTGAACCCCTTTTTGTCATTTTTCACATTCTTAATTAGACCTGTGATATCCGGTGACATCTACATGATTACCTACGTTATAACCTCATATTATTTAATGAAATAAGGCTATCAAGTCTCATTGATTATGGCCATCCATGGCTTTCGTCGCCCGTTCAAGGATGGTATCCCCAGTAATGTTTCTACTAGGCTTCTCTACCTGCCGATATTGTAGAATACGAAAGGTCTAGAATCCAGCTGAGATACTTCAGTTAACGGCTGGTCCGAAAACCAGCTTGTTGGAACCTAAGCCAAGGTAACATTCAGAAGGTGATACGAAAGGAGAGTCAAGACCAGGGAGCGTCGGTGTGGTTTAACAAATAACTCATCCACCGATATTAAGATAATGGAGTAATAGCACCGATATACGGTGCGGAGAGACGGAGTGCTGGCGTGAGATATGACTAATGCACGGGGAATAACACCTCCCTAGGTATAATACTGGACCTAGTTCTTACCTCGGTATACACTGGCATGTAATGAGGTAAACCCAATTTTTTAATATCAAGCACGAACAAGCCGACTATAGAGAAAGGACACCGTCGTAAGACGTCGGTAGTATCACTTATCGCCTATAGCACCAAGTTAGCATTGAAGTGCTACAGAAAATACCAACACTTTGAGTAATCTTAGAAAAACTTCACGGTAATACGTGGGTAAGCATTCCAATGCTGTCCTCCGTTCGTACCTGAACATCATGTACTAGAAAATACATTTCATAGGAGCTCGAAGCTCATGGTGCCCACGTGTCATACTAGTTTTGGAAGGGAAGGAGTATTAACCTAGACAGCTGGCCATAGTAGGCTAGTAGCACACCTATATTCTGTATTGTCAAAGAAGATGTGGATATCTTAAGGGATTCCGATGCACCACGGCAGTAAGCAAATGGTCTCTGTAAATTCAACCCAACGTCTCATGCATATCAACCATGTCGTATGTATGTAGGGTCCTTCTTCATCATCCTCCACGGAGTGCCTAACCTAGGTACCTGAAAAACTGTCTGATGATTCCGGAAACCGGACATCGTACCCGTACATACAGAACCTTGTATTTGAAGTGACCCTCATATATGAATCCTCTCCCTGTCTTATTTGTGCTAAACTGCCACTGATCTCGTGACCATATCCTTGAAATGCTGTAGAATAGCCTTGGTTTCAATTAGTTCCCGACCTAGACGCGGCTCTAAGACGAAGGCGAGTCTTGAAATGGACTTAGGTGAAGATAATATAGTTGCTCTCACTGTGTGCAAATGACAACTTCCAAGTTTCTTGTCATTTCAAAATACAACGTATGTGGGCTAATCGAGAACTTTGTCGTTCAATGGGGATAGACCGCTATTCCAGGGATTTCACATTCCCTGATGAGTGAAGACCCTCTCATTTGCATGAACCCAGTGCGAGGCTTTGAGGATCCAGACTTGGCGACCCCTTTCTCTCATTGTTGGCAAATTTTCACATCGCTACCTTACCGAGCACTACGTCTAATAAAGCCCTCTTACAAGCCGAAATGAAACCAAACGTAATAACAAATAGAACAAGAACTGGCACGACGCTTCTACTATGTATTCTGCGTCAGGGAGTAAAATTAACCAGGAAAGTCCATTTGTTAGGAAGATAGTGATAGCGCTACTTTACTCGAATTCATTTTGACGATAATTACCTATGAGATCAATATTAATATTGGATGTGTCTATGAGGCTACATAAGTAATGAGTATGTGGATTAGTGTTGCGTATAACATCCAAGCCTCTATACAAAAAGCACTTCTCTGAAATAGAGAGATTATTGGTGACAGGCGAACTGAAAATTGATACTTAGGGAAGAGGGATTCATTTACCACAATTCATAGCCAAATGACAATATTGTGAAACCAACTACCTAGAGTTGTAATGTCAAATAGAGAGGTCTTTTATGTTAATTCATTACTTAGCGTTGTGCTAAATGCCGTCTGTTATCCGGTTCCTAGTCTAGTATGGACATACCTATATTGATGTAAGAAGTAGGGAGAAATTATTAACACTAACTTCTAAGGTTGTGACGCTTCTCAGTGTCTTTGGGACTGAGCTTCAATCACTAAAATGGACAGTAGTTGCTGCATTCTTGAAGGTTAAAAAGGGCACACTGAGTCTTAGCCTAGTGTAATATTTGGTGTGTTTTTTCAAAGAGAGATGGCTTATTGTATGAGATAGGTACCGCATACATATCAGACACTGTAGTCGTTGCTGTCAGTTTCGCACAGTGCCGAAAGCACTTAGAGGCGTCACAAGCTAGTGCTAGTATTTGCCACCTCATAGAAAGTAATACATGCTGTAAGAGTAATCTCTGTTGTTACTATTCGATATATATGTTGGAAGCCGCCTAGATATTTCGTATAAGATACTATCCCAAAGAGCCTTAATATGTCTTGAGTCTATTTAAGTGTTAGATCGAGGCCTCTACCTGATATGTGTAAAGTCATGACCCAGCCATAAGATCTTGGTAGGACCAAACTAACATTGTCAGATCTTTATCTATTTAATGTAGGACGGGTAACAGGAGAATATGTACATGCTTCATCCTTCCTTAGGACTGATTTGTGACGAACCTATACTTAGGCTTAGTAAGTATAACTTTATAAAGGGGGTTTTAATTTTAAGGTAACAGTGTCACAATCCAAAATACGACCCCCGGAAAAAGATATTCCGAAGGGTCACGTGACCGGATCGGATGCTTGGCATCCAGTTGGTTGCAACTCACCCAAGAAGAAATCATATAAGAAGAATGGAAATTTCCTACTGTATTTAGTTTTTAGTTCTCTAGCTTTTCAATCTAAGTATTCAGACTGCACTTGAATATAGAGTCCCATGAAATCTCTTTTACGAACAGAATCGTCAACCCTACAGTATTGTTACCTTAAAATCAAGTACCCCAGGGTACGTATCCGCTCTACGGAGTCAGTTAGGCAGAAGTAGTAGACGGGTTCGTAACAGTTCGTCACATTATACATAAATTAATGTTGTGTAACCATTACCTAGTAGGTTAACTAACATTTGCCTGTGCTAAAGCACGACTTTGAGCTGAGGATGTGCAACTAATCATCCTTTCGGTTTTGACGTCAATAAGAGCTACGAGTTTGAAAACTGGGTAAGAGTAAATAAGCTGTTGATTGAGCCCCGATTGGATATCCAGGACTGACATATAACTATCATATGTTCAAGATGAATCCTAAGTTCTATTATCCCCCTTTGCAGGTTACCAGCGTATGCTTAGATATGTGATGCAGATGTGTTCAATGTCAATCAATCTACAAAGTACGGACAACTCAAACAAGAACAAATTCTATACCAATTAATGCCCACTAGCTAATATAGTATGTGACATTCAAGCATTACTCGTCTCAACTTTTGCCTTAACCCGGCCATCTTCCTCAACAATGACTCTATCAACCTTGAGAGAAGCTTTGACGGGATTGGGTTGGTTATAGACCCATTCAAGTTGCTCGAGAGTTCGGCCTTGGGACTCGACGCTACGCCATGCGTGTTAGTGACGGTTGATACGTGTATTAAGATAATAGGGGATACGAACCCAAAGAAGTACCACAGCACGGTTTCAACCAGGTCCCACCCGACAAATACATAGATGTACTTGTACCCAATATTTCCAAGGGCAATTGGACCAGCGAATTGATTTATGAAGCCCATTGCATAGACGATGACGCTGGAGAAGGCGAGACCCTTGGCTCGTGTCGTTGTTTCCAGGGCTTCGGTGGGAATCACGCCCTGGAGAGGAGTGTAGGTGAAGGAGAAGATGATGTTGAATAGGAAGTAGGAGGCTAGAGCGCCCTTGGCGTACGACTCCTGAATGTTTTCTCCTTGGAGGTCGAGAGCCGCGGATAGGCCTGAGTTAGTAGCAAGAGCTGCGACACAAGCTTTGAAAAAGAACATAACATTAGCATGACATGATGTATCAAATCCACTTGCGGACTACTAACCTAATGTTCCAAAGATCAACACCTTTCGTCGAGGCATGGTGTCGGTATAAGCGACAGCGGTCAAGGCGCCGACAGCAGAGAGAACAGAGTTCAGCAAGTTGTATGCTAATTGTTGCTCGATGGATGAAACACCGATGATCTCGAAGATGGTCGTGTTGAAGTAGCCCAATCCGTTACCGGAGAATTGACCGAAGATGGAAATCATCAACACCTGGAGAATTCGCCAGCGACCACTGTGGGTAAAGAGGAAGGGTCGGTCTATGCATAAACATTAGCTCTCCTTATTCAAACTATTCATCTTAAAAGGTGAGAAAGGTCTTACAGTCTAGTGGTCGTTTGTCGATACCGTCCTGCCGAATACCCTCCTTCATCTCCTCAATTTCAAGCTGAACGAGCTTGGAATTTGGGTCGCCGTTACCATGGTATTTGGCTAAGAAAGCAATAGCCTCCTCTTCGCGACCATTTGCCATGAGATACCGAGGCGACTCGGGAATGAACCAGACACCGAATAGGACGACGATGCAGGCGAACGCTTGTACGATCAACGGGATTCTCCAAGAATAATCGTTCTGTATCTTATTGCAACCGTATACCACCGCAGCAGCAGGGATGGAACCTCCGAACCAACCGCAATTATAAAAACCTGTAGCGGTGAAGTCAACATATTGAAACCGGTTTGGTAGCCCCTCTGAAGTTCCTGCTTACCAGTAGCACGGCCGCGCCAGTGCGGAGGCGGGATCTCAACAGCGTAAGCCGGGGCGGCAACGGTTACGATCGAAATCCCAAACCCGAGCACGAAACGACCAACAACAAACTGTGCGATCGTGTAGGCGGTTGATGCGATAATCATACCGACGATAATGACCGAACAGCCGCTGAACATACCCACCCTGCGACCATACCTGTCGGACAGGATAGCGCCGAAGGGACTGCCGACCATAGCGCCACTATCATAAAGTTTTAGATCCGTCCAAGAGACAAGGAGGGGGATCTCAGGTAGGAAAAACTAACACTGTATAGAGAGAGAACATGATAGCGACAATAGTGCCAGTTTTCCCGCTGTGGAAAGTATTTTGGAAATGCTCCATGGCGACGATGCCGGTTAGGAGTGACCCTGGTTTTTCGAACCTGTCAGCGTCCGTAAGCCGTTAGAGGGGATCGCCGTCGAATCTCACCATCGTATCCATTGGCACAGGCGCAACAAAACGCAACGAGAACCGCGACTGTCCATAATTAGTTACTTTGCGAGAGAAAGGTATTTTGAGGTTCGATAGGGGCATTTACAATAGAGATGTAACGAGTTTTTGCTCTTGTAGTCGATCTTGGTTTCTTGGATTGCTGCGTAGAGTTCGGCCTGTAATTTAGTCAGCACCTGTACCAACCAGTATAGCATCGCGCACCCAAGTTCAAGCGAGGAAATCAAAACCCACATTATGAACCACTTTTGATTTCGCATGAGGTGAACTCGTCGTCGCGCCAGCATCTCCATGCACAGCGACGTGTTCCTGCGACACCAAGACGCCACCGACGTTGATCTCTTTCTCTTCCATGGCTTTCCTACCTATTCCAATTCCAAATCCCGTTCCTCGTTTTTCCAAGAAACCAAGAACCTAACAATCGGACGGGGATGAAACAAAAAAAAGAGAGACCGAAGCCCATCTCTCTCAATCGGCGCGGGCGCGATGGGAATCTTATTGCGCTTCCCCAGGGCACCCCAACTTCGCCAAAAATCCCCCCTACCCCAGCTTTTCCCCCATTCCCCCATTCCCCCAACCCAAGCCCTCCTCGTCCCGAAAGAGGATGGCGGGCCAAGTACCTCCGAGCGCCCAAAGGGGGGACGCGTTAGGCTGGAATAAGCCAGAGACGTATCTCCCGTCAGCGATCCCACAGCGCGAGTAAGGCCGGGGGTGGTTGCAACACCTGCGCCATCGAGGTCTAGATGCCAAGGGGCAGCTTTCCCTTCCCTGGCCTTGGCGTCCCTCGACCGCGAGACGCGAGTTCGGCAGGAAGATAATAGATAAAAAAGAAAGATCTGCGCTTACTACCTACCTAGGTAGGTATGTATGTACGGTTCACATAGATTGCGCATAGATAGTAGTAGGTAGGCAGAGGTAACGGTAAGCACTTGTCGAAGAGACCGCCTTGGGTGATAGTGATAGGACCGGCACGTGCAACGTTTTGCGAGTCGCCTGGCGACGATGCGACGGCGAGGGTAGTGCCGCAATCTAGGTATATTGAGCCAGAGGAGCGAGTAACCCTACGTGTTGTCTGCCCGCGGGTGTCATTGGTGGGATTTTCGCACTCAGCTCGTACCTCGCAACCCGGCACTCGCGACGGGCATGTGAGGCGGCGTGGGTATTGTCGCAGCTGAGCGCCGGCGGACTGGTTCGCAGATATTTTCCAATTATCGCGGCGAGGGTGAAGGTCTGATAGATTCCCGTTGATAGACCCGTAGCCTCTGCCGGACGAGGTTCGCGGATCTCTCCAGAGTCCACATCCTGGGCAACCTATCGGCCGGATATGACACCCGGAAGATGGGATCGCGGCTTGGTTTAGCGACTACCTAGTTTCGCAAGTCTCATTTTCACTTGATGTTTTTTTTTTCTTCAATCTCATTTCCCATATCGTTTTTCTATCTCGTCTCGCTATGTACCGGTATGGAAATTTATAGGGCCGAAGCCTTCGGACCGAACTCGCTTGTCTTTTCTGATTCTTTATTTTCGGAATTGGACCCGAATTTCATGCTGCAGCATCATGTCGGGAATTCTGTGAGATCTGTCAGATTTATTGGCATGTCCGGAAGGGAACATTAATATCTAAGCGAGATCACGGCATGCTTGGAGCCCATCCGCATGGTACGCTGTGAGTAAGATATTGGAGCAGGTATGTATTCGTTCCTTTTAAACGTACTAGATGAAGTTAAGAAGGTAGAGTGAACTGCTGAGCACCCTACGAACTACTACTTTGTACTTTGCTACGTAGGATGTGGAGATTAATGGGTCGTACACTTGATTCGGAGGACGAATCCGTCTCCCCTACGATTTTCTTTGATTCCAAATCCATGATCCTTATACTGCAAAACCACCAGGTAGATGATAACGCATATGCTAAAGGGCTAAAGTCTAGGCCTGGTCATAGCGCAGATTAGGTATCTACATGCACTGCTTCGTAAATCTCTCGCCATATACAATGTAAATATTCAATAGGTAGTTGTCATCAATGCTCCATAGACTCTTCAAACAACCTCCTCAGCTGATCTCTCTCCTGCTCAAGTTCCTTCGCCAAGCCAGGAGCTAGCATCAAGACCCTTGCTTGGGGTATCGTGCCTTCTACCAAGGCTTCGATATGGCTCGAGTCAAACCCAAGTTCTTTCAATCCTTTGGGTTGGTCACCCAAATCGGCGAGGAATTTCGTGATCGCATCAGCCAGGACTAACCCCGCGTCTTCGCGCTTTACATTTGTGATGTCGGCGCCGAAGCACTCGGCGGCGAAGAGGTGGCGCTCAGGATTCGAGGGCCCGGTGAACCGGAAGACTGCTGGTGCGGATACGGCGACTGACACGCCGTGGGGGATGATCGGCGATGTGACCTCGTAGCCCGCGTGTTTGTATCCTGGGTTTTGGCCCGAGATGGGATACGACATTCCTAAGATACTGATTAGTTCTAGATCCCCGCCAGAGAGTACCTAATCATTCATACCGTGACAGAGATGAACCCCCGCATTACCGAAGCCGACGCCTGCTAGCGTGGCGGCGAGCAACATCTCGCTCTGTGCCTCTTGATCATCAGGATTTTTAACAGATCTCGGAAGATATTCAATAACACTCTTTAGAGCATTTGAGGAGAATATGTCGCTAATTGGATTTGACCCTTGGTAAGCGGGTCTCAGAATAGGGTTGATCGGTCTGGGTATCCTCTGGTTGAAGGGAATAGCTGTGAATGACTCGAGCGAGTGGCATAGAACATCTAACCCGGAGCTCGCCTTCACTGCAGAAGGCATCGTCTTCGTGTTGAGCGGGTCGCAGATGCCGAGAGTCGGTTTCAAGTTACGGTGTGCGATTCCGGTCTTGGCCCTCTTCTCCACTAGATCAAAGATTGCCGTTCCGGTTGTCTCGCTGCCGGTGCCGGCTGTGGTAGGGATGGCGATGAGAGGTTTGAGTTTCTTCTCAATCGGCCGTCCGTTGCCCAGAGGAGCGTTGACGAAATCGAGGAAATCAGCGTCTGGGTACTCGGTGTAGAGATTCATTAATTTGGCTGTGTCGATGACCGAGCCTCCTCCAACGGCAAGAAACGCATCCGGCTGATACGGTTTGGCGAAAGCAATTGCCTCCTTAATGCTAACTGAAATTAAGCCAATATTTCACGTGTATCATTGGATTTTTACCAATCACTTACGAACTATCCTTTGGCTCAACCCGGACTTTGTCAAATATGTCATATTCAATACCTTCTCTTGATAGGGCTTCCTCGACTTGCTTCATAGCAACGAGATTTCGGACAGTCGAGTCGGTCACAACGCAGACGCGTTTAGTACCTATATTCGCAAAATCCATGCCGACTTCCTTGGTGACACCCGGACCAAATCGGATCGATGACGAGGCCATCTCGAAGGCATACTCTTTTTGCTGAGAAGGGTCTATAGGGGAAGCAAATCCGCGTTTCCCAACCCGTTGCTGAGTATGCTCGGCATACGCATTAATCTGAGGTCTCGCATGATGATGGTGATGGCTTGGATTTGAGTGGCATGGACAATTTGGTGGATGGGTGTACTGGATGGTTCGCAGTAAACTGACTGCCCTAGAAGCAGCCTGGCATTTCCCTCACTGTTAGTTGAGAGTGTCATATTTAGTGACGAAATACTGGAAATACCGGAACTCACAGTCGGTGCCACTCGGACTGCGGCGACCATCTTGGGAGATTACAATCTGCCGATGATTCGGTTCACCAATTTCAGAAGACGTAATGTAGACCAACTGGGAACTCACACAATAATTCAATTACAATCCAAAAACCTACCTAATAGGCGATGTGACCGATATTCTTTGAACGTGCCCGATGTGACGTAAATGAATGAGATGAAATCCTAGACCGCACCGGAGCGACGAGTGAGATACCCCAAATCCCCTACCTCATAAGACCTAGGACCTAGGGCCTAGGTAGAACAAAGGGAAAGAAAGGATAATGTGGGGTAGTAACAGTCCCGCTGTGGGGGAATCCGACCTTCTACCGGTGCCTGAGCCGGTAATAAACATCTCCGCATGTTGGAGAATAGTAGAGGCCGAATAGTGCCGTCTACTAGTAGGTATAGTACCTATGCTGTAATAGTAAGTAGCATTTGCCTGGTAAGCCACCATTTAACAGCTGGTCATCGTATCGCTTTTTTTTGTTTCGGCCTTTTCAATTCAATTAGACCCTGCTTTATGGGATTGCCGTTTACGATGAGACACTATACCCATCGTAAGATATGGGTTCGCGATCGAAACTATAACCTGAACCAATAAGCTATCAGAAAATAAGCTGTGTGGGACGCAATGCACCATTCACCTCCCAGATCGAGAAAAGTAGGAAAAAAATAGGAAAAGTTCATTCTTCCGATGGTGATCTTGATTCGCTAGTAGACCGACGTGAGTCAACGGCGTGGTAACATACCTACAACTCCACTAGTATACATGGATGCGAAGGACGTTATCAATATTCATGATCACATGATTAATAGCTTGATATGCTAGTAAATATAGGCTAGTGGTATTAGTATAAGTCAGTATTGAGAACGAAAAGGCATCCAGGTTAGAGAACTACGATCGTCTCCAGTTCAATTGCCATTCATCTTACCATGTCGTCAGATCCGAGCGCAGCCACGGGAAATGAGTCTCGGAAGCGACTCAGGGAGCTCTTACCAAACCTACAACTAGGAGGTTGGAGACCAGGCCCCCTAAATTCCCTCACAGACGTTCCGGGTGTCCTGGTTCATACACAGGAGATCTTTGCTGACGACGGCAATGTAAATACTGGCGTTACGAGCATTCTGCCTCGAAAAGAATGGTTTCATAAAGCCTGTTACGCGGGAATATTCAGCTTCAACGGATCCGGTGAAATGACGGGTAGCCATTGGATCAACGAAACAGGTCTACTACATTCCCCTATCGTCATCACCAACTCGTTTGCTGTAGGCGCGGCGTATCAGGGAATATACGAGTACACTATCAAAGCCCAAGGAGTGACGAAAGGAAATATCGACTGGTTCTTATTACCCGTAGTTGCTGAAACCTTTGACGGGTATTTGAATGACTTGACTCAATTCGCCGTCAAACCCGAACACATCGTCAAGGGCCTTGAGAGTGTGTCGAGTGATCGCGTGAGAGAAGGCAACGTCGGGGGTGGAGCTGGAAGTAAGTACCTAACATCCATACTATTTTCCAATCGCCGAAAATGAAAGGAGAAACATGCTGATTGAATCAATTGTAGTGATCTGCCATTTCTTTAAAGGCGGTACTGGTAGTAGTAGCAGAATCGTTGAGGGATTTGACACCAAGGGAGAGCCTAAGAATTACACGGTCGGTGTGCTCGTGCAAGCTAACTATGGTAGACCGCACCACCTCCGCATCGCAGGTGTGCCGGTTGGAAGCATCCTAGCTAAGGAGGCCGACGAAGCTGCCGAAAGTAGCGTGGCAATAAAGCTGGCAAGACAGGCTCTTCAAAAGGAGAAAGACAGAAAAGACGGGAGTATAATTGTCATCATCGCGACAGACGCACCCCTTCATCCTACACAACTCCAAAGACTTGCAAAGAGAGCGACGGTGGGATTGGCGAAAGTCGGAGGGTACGGTCATAACCCCTCCGGTGATGTCTTTCTAGCCTTCTCGACGGCCAATGAGATTCCAGTTCAACAGGAGGTTGATAGGTTTCAAACAAGACCTATCACTATTGACGTGGTGGATGATGCGACGATCAATGCGCTGTTTGAGGCCACTGCGGACGCGACGGAAGAGTCAATTTACAATTGTCTATGCATGGCTGAGACGATGGTAGGAAACCAGGGGCACAGGATTGAGGCACTCCCTCTTGAGAAGGTGAAAGATATCATGGAGCGATATGAAAATTTGTCCCGCCCTGGCCCTGGCTTTGAGACTTGAAAAAATTCAAACTCGATGAATTGGAAAATAAGGTCCCGGGGGGTTCAAAGCCGTAACCTTATGTAAAATCTAGATATAATATAGCGGATTCTTCCCGTGGCTTAACTGCCTAAGGAGAACTTGGCAACTGGGGTGCGCTTTCCCGCGCCCTGAGAGCGACGTCACAATTTATTAAAATGAAACGTAGTGGCTTATCTGTGGCAGAATGTGGCACCTTTCAAGTACTGTGTACATAGGTCAGAGTGAAAATTCGGTCTAATTGAACTCAAATTTGCGCAGATTACCCCAAAAAATCAGGAGTATGGAAAGTAACCAGGTACTTTGTGTGAACACCTAGAAAAATGCCAAGAAGCTGCAGTCGGACGCTTTGGCCTCGCAACTCCCTGAGACAACCACATCGTACATCACCAACGTTCCCTCAATTAGCATCTAGCAATACTCGTTCATCTCGTCATCAACATCTTTGCGCCTTTTAGATCGTTTCCCACCACCTCGAAACGCCCCGTCCGACTAGGCAGGTCTTGAAGCTTGGTCACAGTATTCTCGCCACGTTTCCCATTGATCAGAAGGAGTCGAAAATGATCACTGAACCTCCGCGAATCGTCCGCGACCACCTCCATTCATGAATTTTTAATAGGGATCAACCCTTCTTTAAGCAATGGATCAACCGCGGCAGAATGGCGGTCCCGGGATGGGCCGTGAATACAGCAGGGCCGAACGATTCGAGGAGGAAAAGAGGCGCATCGTGGAAAGCTGCTTCAACAAGAGAGATGCTGACGGATCTAGTAAGATTGCTTCGTGTTTCGCTTGTGTTGACTGACTACCGCAGTAGCTGACGTACATTGTGTCTCCCTGTAGTACTTGAAACCTATATCACCCATATTAGAATCACAGAGTACTCCTCTCACCCGACCTCTCCGCCGCCTCCTGAAGCGCGATCCCAGTCTGAGAAACCGCGAGTCATCATCGTAGCAGTGCGAAAGTCTGGTCGAGTGCGCATGCATAAGTCCAAGGAAAATGCAAATGGTTCATTCTCTATTGGCAAGACCTGGGATCTCAATGACTTGAATGTTATCGAATCCTTTACCTCGCCGAACGCTGATCCCCAGAAACGAGAATGGGCCGGTGATACCGGATTTATTGTGAATATTGGAAAGCCATATTATTGGCAAGCTCAAGCAGACAAGGAAAAGAAATTTTTCATTGCTAGTTTGGTGAAGATCTATGGGAAATATACCGGTGGAAGTGTACCTGAATTAAAGGGTTTCGATCCGCGGGAACTTGACCAAGTGCTAGGTTCACGAAGAATCCCACCACCGAGCCGAGGATCTCCTTCCGACTCGAATCAATCACTACGAACCGGACCTACTCCTCCTCCCTCACGAAGCGCCGCAACCCCTCCACGAGTGGATGCTAGACCACCTAGACCCGATCCCTTACCACAACCTGATCCTGTGCCTATTCAGAATAAACCTCCTAATCCCTTAGCTGCCGCTAGCGGAATTCAGTCTTTCCGCCCCAACCAATCCCCTAGTTCGCCAGGGCGAACTCTCGCACCTCCTAATGGATCCTCGTCACCAGCATCAATATCCGGTGCAGATTCGGCTCGTGCAGGGAATCAGGCTGCTGCTTTGCGTAGGCTGGCTGGGAATAATAAGAGCCAGGACTCCATAGCAGCTTCCATATCCACGACGAGAAGCGATGATTCTGCAAGCATTCCTCCTCGCTCCAGAGGCGGGATGCCAGGACCCGGCGCGTTCGGTCGATTTGCTGATCGCTCTCAATCACCCTCACAAGTAGATTTACCTGACCGGAAAAGGCCTCCGATGGATCCAACTCGGCCAAAAGAAATCACAGATAACGGTCTCGTCCCAGCTCCATTGATGAGCCAAGCAGGCCGAAAAGAGCCACCACCACGCAGTACCGAACGCATGTCACCACGGAAGAATTCTGTTGGGAAACAATCCGAGAATGGTTCGCTTGCCGAGAGACAACCACCAGCCCTGGCGGTAGAGCCAACCCCTGCGGTCCCCCCAGTCTCCGATTCACCTACTGCTCCAACACCTAGTCTTAATGGTACTGCAACCGCGGTAGCTACTGAAGGTTTGGCACCTGCGGCTCCCCTAGAAGAGAAGCCAGCAGAGGTGGAGGAACGCCCAGGATTGGGGCCTATGATCAAAGCAAAATCCCAACGTGATCTAGCCGGAGCCCTCTGGAAGGCTGCGTCGGCTGCGACTGCATTCAAACCACGTCCAGGTGGAGCAGGGGAACGATTGCGAGAGGCGGCTAAAAAAATGACTGATGGCCCGGATGGAATAACGAGTGTTGTTCCAGCTCCACGACGTCCCGAACCAAAGCCTGAACCACCAAAGATTGTAGAGCCCGAGAGAAATTCTGTAGACAAGGCTCCTGTCGTTCCAGAAGTGAAAGTTACGGTACCTAACTCCAACAAACCTTCTAGTTTGCAAGCTTCCATCAAAGAGAGCCAGAGGAAGACTTTAGAAGCTGTTCGACAGGAAGAAACTCCACGACCATTGACTGTGACTGGTAATGATACGAAATACTTGTCAACATTAGGCATCGATTTATCTCTGTTAGCCGATACATCCTCCGAGTTTACCAGGTGGCTGGATCATTTCGGCTGGGTCCCCGGCGAACAGATGCGAAGCCGTAACTTTGAAGAGATGAAACTCGACATTGACCGTGAACTCAACAAAGCCCAAGCCGGAGGCTGGGTTGTACGATTCCAAGAGGAGGATGATCGAGTTGAAGCCATCAAAAAGGGTCTCGACGTTGCTCTCGCCGAGTGCGACGAACTCGATAATCTCCTCACTTTGTACAGCGTGGAACTATCTGTAAGTATAGGTTCATGTCATGGGATTCTCAATGCTAACCACAGCCTAGACCTTATCCGATGATATCGCATACATAGAAGCGCAAGGACAGGGTTTGCAAGTGCAGGCGGCCAATCAAAAGCTTCTTAGGAAAGAGGTAGAATCGCTACTTGATATTTGTGCTATCAGTTCTGATGACCTGCAAGCTCTTACGGTCGCACCGCTCGAGACTACTTCAGGTCTTGAAGAGATCGAGACTGCGCTCGTCACCTTGTACAAGGCGATGATGAAAATCGATTCCTCTGCCGCCGGATCGGAGCTTCGCAAAAGCGAGGATGGAGGCCCAGGTGGTCAACAATCCAGCCTTAACACCGACTACGGCAAGATGCGCATCGTCCAAGAAAAACGGGAGATGTATAGTACGGAAAGCACGGCATTCTTGCAACGCTTCGGTGCTTTTATGTCTCGGCAATTTGATAAAGCGTCCCAAGAGGTTAGGGCTGCCGTAGACGGAGCGCTGTCCAAAAAGGTCGACCCTGCTCATCACGAAGTTGGCCGAGATTTGCTCTGGCGCTATAGCCCACTTGTTCTTTATGCTAGAGAGGTAGACCTCGAAGGTTGGAATCGCTGCCTGCAAGTGTACCAGGAGAAGAATCTTCCACTTTACAAATTTAGATTCAAAGACATACAAGATTCATGGAGAAGGAACGCCAGGAAACCAAACGGGGACGAACTCGAGCTTCTCTTTACCGCCGAAATAGAGAGGCAGCAAGAAGGCACGATGGCTACCGCCAGGAAGCTCACTGTCAAGCGAAGTCAGACCCTGGCTAGAACTCTGCGCAGTCCTCTTGGCGAGGGCAGTAAGACTAGCCTCGACAAGATATCGGACGGTCGCAACCTTCCGTACGAGGTTTTCGCTGGCATGATGGATGACCTGGTCCCTCTTATTGAAATCGAACAAAATTTTATCGTCGATTTCTTCCATGCAACTACCTTGGAGACAGCTGATTTCCCCGACCTCGTAGCAGCCACAAAACCGCGTGATCGACGAGGTGGCGATTTGAAACGACATAGACTAATGGAACCAGACCGCGAATTAGCTAGAAGGGTCACTCGAGCTATGGAGGCCATCTTTTCATTCTTGGAACAAGACCTACAGAACACAATCGATTGGGTTTTGTCACAAGATCCGCTGTAAGTGCCTAAACGCTGAAACCATTTCATGTTTTTCTCCACTAATAAATAGACAGACAAGGAGTCGGTATTCTTGCAACTCTGGAGCGCAAGCACCTAGAGATCATACAGTCCAACCAGGACTTTTTGAACAATGTGTTGCAAAAACTTCACAGCAACCTCGAGACTCGTTTCCAGAAATTTGTTGAAGGTCAGTTGCGCGCAATTGAGGAAACAAAAGTCAAGATCAAGAAACGTAAAGGCGTAATCTCCTTCATGCGAGTTTTCCCACATTTCTCTAATGCAGTAGAGAACATGCTCTCGACGGCCGACACGGGTTCTTCTGTAAGAAGAACCGTAGACAGAGAGTACGACCGCATCATCAAGACCATGTTCGATTCGCTTAAGGTCATTGCGCGCGAGAATCCTGTAACGCTCACCAACAGCGGCGCCGACCCCGAAGACAAGGAAGCTCTCAACTACCATATCTTGCTTATCGAAAACATGAACCACTTTTTAGAAGAGCTCGACACTCACGGTTTGGAGATCCTCGAAGATTGGAAGGAGGCTGCAGCAAGCGAGATGGCCGAGCATATGGGTCTATACATAAACGCGGTGATGCGCCGACCATTAGGTAAATTACTCGAATATCTTGAAAATATCGAGGCGCAAATCGCTTCAGGAAAGAGTCCCGCGATCGTTGCCGCACAGCCCAGCAACGCCAAGAGCACATTCCATAAAATTCTGAGTGGCTACGACGGTCGCGAAGTACGCAAGGGCGTCGAAGCATTGAGAAAGCGAGTCGAGAAGCATTTTGGAGACGCGGACGACCCAACTTTGAGCCATAGTCTGGTCAACCGGGTCCTACGCGAATGCGAAAAGTTTTACGGGGAATTAGAGATTCGGATTTCGACCGTCACAGCGACCGTGTACAGCGGCGACGTACTGTTCGAGTGGCCTCGCGCCGACGTGAAGAGCGCCTTTTCCAACACCGGTCGGTAGGTCGGATCGAGTGATTGGAAACACGCGTCGATCACGGGCCGTAAGTCAACTAGCAGCGGACGGTCGCGCATCATAGCATCAATGGAATGGGCGGCATGACGGGAGTTCTTTTTTTTCGGGTTTCTCGGTCCAGGTCCGGTCTCTGGGTCTTCAGTACATATTTATCACGATAATTGTATAAGATGGTGGTTGATTGCTCCCCCAACCGGGCTTTCCAATCCGAATTCGTTAAGTGGGCGCGTTCGCAGAAAATCAAATGTTGTATAAGATAGAGAGGAATCATTCACCTACGTCCTGATATAAATTACCTAGGTTAGTATAAAATACCACATTATCTTCTAACGAGATTGGGTTTCATATTGCGTAAATGGTTGAGTAGGATCTCTGTGGATAGTAAAGCCCCTTCTAAACTTGGACTTAGTATCGTGAAGGCTGTAAGTATTAGCTAGGTAATCTGAGATGGGACTGAACTGTGGTCTCATATTCACTTCTATACGCGCCGACCCCATAATAGCTTGGTCATTCGCGAGCTAGTTATCTTCCCCTCATATTCCCCATCTGTTCTGCTAACCCTACAAGGCATTCCGACCCTCGAAGAGGAAACCCTTGATAAATCTGGCGGTTGGGGTCGTGGAGGGATTCCAGGAGTGGATTTTTTTTTCGATATCTGGGGATTGACAACGTGGCTGATACCTCTCGCGATTGTTCACTCTGAGCGGTTTATGATATCTCACAAAGATATCATCTAGTGTGCGGCCAAGCGCATTAGTCACAGGGCTAATAGAGAAAAATATGGACTCTTTGTAATTGACATTATAGCTTTACATGATATTATAAAGGGCACAACCCTGACCGCGATCCGATATGCCTCCGGCTCTATAATCGTCAGCTGGAAGCTAATATTGTTAGAATATCAAGTAATCAAATAGGGTCCCTTTTTACTTCTAATTACCCAATAGCAAAGTGTAGGTATTCTTCCAAAAGAGTAACCTAGGGTATCCTGTTGTATTTGGGTTGAAAACGTTTCGACGTTATTGGCGGGCATGAACCCCGACTACTCGGTATAAAGTTGATGAATGAGTACCCCACCGCGAATAGAGGTAGATAGCAACCATAGAAGTAGCATTCAAACGACAGCGCTGATGACTATACAATACGACTATATTTATATAGTTATAGACTAGATGATTGCATCTATCAAAACGTTTCTAAATTTTAGCCAAATCATGCCTGAGCTTTTTTCGACCTACACCTACCTAGTAAAACGCATATATCCCCATATACAGCCCGGACTACTCCAAGCCCAAATGCAGGCACGGGTCCTCTAGTCGGTAGACGATATCCCCACGATGTTTCCAAAGCCGGCCCCTCCGCACTCCATCGTATGCAGGTGCATAGAGAGAGGGGAATGGGATGACCAAGCGATGTGACATAACGCCTATTGATCCTTTACCCCGATGGTGCTACCGGTCTCGCTTCCCAGCAGTGATACCTGGGTCTTTAAAACGCGGGGAGAACGGCAAGGGGATGTTGTATCTGATGAACGGGAACTCTCTTCCACGCCAATTCATTCGATACCTACTGAATAATAATAATCACCATGTTCCTGGGTCCACGAGCAGCGACGCTGTCAAGGCAGGGATGTCTTCGAATCCTCAAATCAGGAAACCTAGCCAATGACTCCGCGCGTTTAAATGTGAGAATAAATACCAGCCTAAAAGCGGGATATGCCTCCCTTTCTCGCAACTCAGATGAGAGGAGAACCGTCATAGTGACAGGTTCGAGCCGAGGAATCGGAAAGGCCATTGCGTTACGCCTAGCCGCCGACGGTTACGATGTCTGCGTCAACGACGTCCCCGCTAACCAAGCCGGCTGCGACGCCGTCGTGAAAGAGATCCAGGGGATGGGGAGGAAGTCGGTTGCCGCGATCGCGGACGTGACGAATAGGGATCAGGTGAAGGATTTGGTGCAGAAGAGCGTCAAGGAATTGGGGCCTTTGGATACCATGTAAGTCCACGGCGCGCACCCACGTCCCCTATCTATCCATTTTAGGTACCCCGTCTCAACATCGACACTGACATCCACGCCAGGATCGCGAACGCGGGGATCTGCCAAGTCAAAAGCGTGCTGGAGCTGAGCCCGGCGGAGTTCGAGCACATGTTCGCGGTGAACGTGTTCGGGGTGCAGAACTGCTTCGCGGAGGCGGCGGCGCAGATGATCGCGCAAGGGACGTGCAAGGCGGAGCGGCCGGGCAAGCTGATCGCGGCGTCGTCGGTCGCCGGGTTCAAGCCGTTCGACCTGATGCCGCACTACACGTCGACCAAGTTCGCGGTGCGCGGGCTCACGCAGTGCTACGCCATGTACTTCGCGCGCAACCACATCACGGCCAACTGCTACGGCCCGGGTATCATCGATACGGATATGTGGGAGAAGATCGACGCACACATGGCCAAGCGGAATGGGGTCACGCAGGGTGAGGTCATGAAGGGCAGGGTGAGGGACGAGGTTGCGATGTCAAGGCCGGGCACGGCGGAGGATGTGGCTAAGTTGGTTAGCTTTTTGGCGAGCTCGGATAGCGATTATGTTACGGGCCAGACGCAGATCGTGGATGGTGGGTCTTATTATACGTAGGACCTAGGTAAGTTGGTTGGGGTTGGGAGACTGAGGATAAAGGGAATAGTAAGGATATGAAGGTTTATATTGGGTATAATGTGCCAGCCATTTCGAAGTTCATTGGTACGGGTATAGTGCTCTGAGAAGACTCACACTGGGCTTCTATGTACCTACTATGTATGTAGGACCTAGGTAGATGTAGGAAGTATCTGGGCTGGCAAAGACTCGAAAGGGTTCGAAGTTGAAGACTCTTTCCACTATATTAGTGTCTTAATCTACCTAGTAACCTTGGAAGTCATTTAAGACTGTCTTCCTTATCAACTGGAATCCATATTTCTATCGCGGACTTCCGCAGGCGCAATCGGAAACGCCAATTGAATTGGATGTGGAGACCTCACTGATAGTGACTTTTTTATCTTATCTGATCGATCGGCGATACAGTTCTGTAACACGTGACTGAGCAACTATCCGCTGTACATGCAATTGCTGTAATACAGGGGCTGGAACTCGGCACCTTCACTACTAGAACACTAGAACCAAACCTTCCATAACATGGCAATTCTTAGCGAACTTCTGCGACACAACAACAACACACGAAACATACGAGAGAGAGCCTGCCTAAAAAATCAAGGTTTGGAGACGCCACCTATGCATCGTCTTTCCAGCCGGGCTCGGAGGAGAGGTCATAGGACCTAGGAACTAGGACCTAGGTAAGGAGTCTAGAAGCGCAAGTGCTCTAACAGATGACAGAAGAGACGAACATTTCGCCTTGACCATTATATAGTATACGACTAATCGGATAACCAACTCCGACCCAGCACAAACTAGGAAGTAGAATATGAATATTGCAAGATAACAAGATTACAAAATTACAAGAAAGTCTACGTACGAGAATCTGGATGTGTGAGGCTAGAAATCGGACCGGGCGCCTAGGTCAGACGGCTTCTCAGCTGAACTAATGATGGATGGTGGATGGTGGATCGCGCGGGGCGTTTAAGGGGCGTTAGGAGCTCCAAATCCTACGCCGAAAGCGGTCCTATACCGAGGGATAACTCGTGACAATGGGACTTTGGTTCACAACCTGTCTGCAACATCAGAATAAATCGTTCGTTTCTCTTGTCTTCACCTCATAAACTGGGTATAGAAAAATAACGTGAATATCGGAATGGGGTCATCTGCTGGCCATCTCTTCGTCGGCGGAAAGGTCTTCCTGCACGCCAATCAACCAGGACTCGAGACCGAGCCTCAATTCGGGAGTGCGATCTTTGTTCGCGATGGAACTATAGAACACGTTGGTTTCGAGGATGACGAACCAATTGTTCAATGCCGGGCCGCCGGTGCTGTCGTCCACGACTTGAAAGGTCGAACAGTCCTGCCTGGCTTCATCGACGGCCATATTCACCTACTAAGACTAGGGCAATCTTTGAGCAAAGCCGCGCTTGACCATTGCGAGAATTCGGAAGACGTTCGCAAGGCTATCAAGGAGCACGCACTCGCCAACCCAGACGAGCCACGAGTTCTGTGCAAGGGGTGGATGAGGCATATGTCGGAACCTTTAGCAAGTCTGATCGATGACATAGATCCGCGTCCTATCTATGTGGATTCAAAGGATCTTCATACTACTTGGTGCAACACCGCCGCGCTTAAGGAGCTCGATGCGAAAAACTTGAAAGACCCGGAAGGAGGCAAGATTGTGCGCGATGAGAACGGGAAACCTACAGGCGCTTTCGAGGAAGCTGCTGTCTTCACCATGATATGGCCTTTCCTTTCCGATGTAGCGACGGAGAAAGATCGCGAGGACTGGATCCGGGCTGCAGTCCAGGCATACAATAGCTCTGGATATACCGGCGCTATAGATATGGCTATGGAGGAACAGGCATGGGATACTCTACTAAAGATCCGTAAGGAGCAACCGAAACAATCTCTACCTTTCAGACTCGCGGCATACTGGCTCCTCACTCCTACCACTTCGGAAGCAGATTGCCTTGCCCAAGTCGACCGAGTGATCGAGGTGCACAAGCAACTCAGCGCCGAGGAGTCGCCCGACCTTCATGTCGTCGGCATTAAGCTCATTACGGACGGCATCATCGACGCCTGCACGGCCTACCTCTCCGAGCCTTATCTCCAAGGCGCCGATGTAGCCAAGCAGTCAACCGGCCAGCCGTTCTGGGAGCCGGAGATCGTCAACGCGGCGGTGCGCAAAGCCGACGCCGCCGGCTTGCAGATCGCGCTTCACGCCATAGGAGACGCAGCGATCACCATGTGTCTCGACGCCCTATCGACATGTTCCCCGAAGAACCGGCATCGCATGGAACACCTCGAGCTCGCATCCGCGCGGGACGCAAAGCGGTTAGGTGAATTCGGGATGTGAGTCTCCCCCCTTTACACATTACCTACTAAACCATATATGTATATATTATATATATACCTATATACTAACCCCACCCCCCAGCACCGCATCCATCCAACCCGTGCACGCCGACCCCTGGATCCTACGCGCCTGGCCCACCCTCCTGGGCCCCCACCGCTGCACCCGCGCCTTCCCGTACCGCGAGTTCTCGGACGGCGGCGCGCCGCTAGCCCTCGGCAGCGACAGCCCCACCTCCCCCTGGGCCATCATGGCCAACGTGTACGTCGGCGCCACCCGCCGCTCCTACCGCAACCCCTCCTACGCGCACGTCGTCAACCACGACTTCCGCCTCGGCGTGTGCGAGGCCGTCGTCGCGGCTAGCTACGGGTCTGCCAGGAGCGTGTTCTGGGATGGCCGGCTGGGTAGCTTGGAGAGTGGTAAGAGGGCCGATTTGACGGTCTGGGATATGGTCTGGGATGAGGAGAGATTGTTAGAGGCGAGGTTGGAGGAGACGTGGTTTGATGGCGAACGAATTTGGAGCGCGGAGTGAAGAGGTAGGTACCTAGGTTCTAGGTTGGCAGGCGGTTTGGGGATTCCGGGTCTTGGAGTTAGGAGGGGGTGTGGGATGGGAATGGGGGTTTGGACTACGTGGTATCTGCGTGCGTGGTATCTACGTATTCATTCAAGTGTGCACTGCTTTTCACTATTGTCTACTAGCATAAGGTAAGAAATTAGAAAAGTCTACACAATTGTAGTATGTATTACCAATGTTCAATTCTCCTTCTTGAGACGACAATATCTGACAACGCTAAGCCAATGCAGATTCCAAACATCGCTTTATCTCTATTTCCGTATTTTCAGTCCTTCGTATATAGTAGATATCAATAAATCGGCCAGCAATAATCAAGGAAATTCAGATATGTCTCTCTTTACCTAGTTCCGTCCATCATTGAATGCATTTAATGCATAGCAGGTAAATACCAGGCAGGTACTCAAATCAAGCCCAGCTGAGCCAAGCGAGCCTTCACCTCGGGCGTCGCCGCCTTATCGTAGATCCTGAGCATGACGTCGCAGGGGACCTGTCTCAGGAACATCGCGATGTCCTTCATGTCCTCGTTAGGGTAGCGTACCTCCGCTAGCCGCATCCCGTGGCTGTTGAGGCACAGGAGCGGATACTTCTCCGTGCCGACCACGCGGAAGCCTTGCAGGTCCAGCTCGTGGCTGATTTCGAGGTAGAGCCGCGGAAGGGTCGTGATGAGGGGCGCCTTCACGCTCTGCGCTATGTCGATAGAACACTTGATTAGAAGTCTTAGGACTTCCGGTGTGGGTTGCTGCGCTGATAGGATTATGTCCCGCAGCTCTGTTTATAAATATTCTGTTAGTAACGGTATAATAGGTAGTTCTTTGAATGAGACTTACGGATGAGATTGCCTTGGAATTGGCCGAATCGCCTGTTCCTCAGCGCCTTGGCCGCCTCGACATAGTATGCCTGGCGACGGTGGGTTGCGTATGGAGTCTCGTTACGGAGCATGGTATTTATATAGTCGTTGTGGTCACGACTAGGGTCCATGAACTCCTCGTTGGCGGGCTCGGCAAGCAGCGTGTTATTCCATACGCTGAGCCAGGCGAGACCGTAAATGTTGTGGCCGTCTTGCCCGGTGACTAATAGGAGGTGGACTTTTCTGTCCCCCGTTTCCTTCCTAATTACCTTCTTAATGCCCTCGATGTCAAATTCCGTGTTCTGGGTCGAGGTGCATGGTATTAATGGCGTAGACCCCGGAAGCAAAGATCTACGGATCTGGTCGTAGGGGCTGAACTTGGCGTTACTCGCGATCCATGAGGAGATCTCAGATAGATGCGGATTATCCAATTGGTGTAGTAGTACCTCCTTTACACGGTACTGGATGGGAGCTGGTGCCGGTGCTGGTTCCGCCATACTGTGTTCTAACAATTGTATTGCCTAAAAGTGGTGGAAGGTTGCAATTGTGTTATTATGTGGTAAGAGTTTGTGAGGGTTTGTGAGATTTTGTAAAAGCTGAGGGTCGGAAGAAACATTGTTTAAATAATGTTTTGTCTAGAAAACATGATTCCTCAGTAACATCATGAAGTTCATCATGTACACAGATTTGGCTGGTCATCATGACCAGATTTGAGCCATAAACCCCCATGAGACATGAAATTTACTGGTTTCCGCCTTGAAAAAATGGCCTTTTTTCGTCCGAACCCTACAATTTTGCGTCAGCATCGCCCCTCGATATCCTAGCAATGTTTTGACGCAAGATTGAATCGATGTTAATGAATTGAGGTAACTTCTAGTCAATTGATGAAATACATGTTACAGGGTCGTATAAAATAATTTGTCGTTGTAAGCAAACACGTGAAGTGACCAGATTGTCAATCAACCAAGCTTATTATAAAGTGAATGAGAGACGGGTCGGACATGAGAAATGTTACCGCTATATCTATGATTGCTAAACTTCAAGGTTCCCAAAATCTGTGCTGGATGGTCGTGAAGTTGGATTGAATGTGGTATAATAAAATAGATGTTGAGTTCAGGAACTAATAAATGTTGACAAGATCAAGATCTTGGACTAAGCTCTTAACTGAGGAGATCGTGGCTTCCCTCTCCCTTAACGGAGTTCAGTTGCTAAACCCCCTGTAGAGTCCGTAAAATGCGGGGCTTCCCGCCTACTACCTGCCATAGCTCTCCTCTAAAACAGCTGAAACAATTCTTTGTGTCTCCCCCAACTAAGAATTCCATCTACGTCACGACTTCGATGGAGATAACCCTGAGCTGGCAGGATGTGGGCGTATATAATGCGTGGTTAAGCTTTAAACACGTCGTATCAAACTCACTAATACACTCAAATTTACTCACCTACCTCCGCTCGATCCCGCTACAGACTTACTCACCAATGGCGTCAGGGCTGCTGCAGCGGCTCCTCCACCTGACTATCTTCCGTAGTCCCTTCCTACGAACGGCGGTCCCGGGCGTCGCGGCTGCGTTTGCGCTCCAGACAGCCGTGGCAGTTCCTTCCATCCTCGCCCAGTCTGAGCGCTTTTACGATGCTTCCGGCTCTGTGACTTTCTTGTCTGTCACCCTGTTGAGCCTGTACTTGCCAAGCTTGCGCACTCGAGCCGCTGCGTCTTTGGCTGGGTTACCCAAGCCCCCGCTGCCCAGCTTGCTAAACACTTTTACGGGGGCTGCTGGGGGCTTCCACTGGCGGCAGGCTGTGCTGAGTGCAGCTGTGGTCTTTTGGTCTGTTCGATGTACGACTCCCTTTTACTCACTATATTCACTGAAACCATACTATCAAGCATCCATCCATCCATAAGACGCATATAGTATTCAATAGCAGTTATGAAGTGAATGGATGGTGTGAGTAAATATGGTATATGAACTAACACACTAACCCGACTCACCAGTGGGCTCCTACCTATTCCGTCGCATCCTGCACGAGGGCACCGACTCGCGCTTCGACACGATCCGCGGCGAGCCCGCCAAATTCGCCGGCGCCTTCGTCGGCCAAGCGACCTGGGTTTCGCTGTGTCTGGCGCCCGTCATCGCCGTTAACGCCGTGCCGCCGGCGGCCCTTGCTGCCGTCGCGCTAAGAGCGACAGATGTCCTGGGTCTCGCCTTGTTCGTGGGTGGTTTCGCGTTTGAGATCGTGGCTGATCGCCAGAAAGGCCGTTGGCTGAGTCGCCGGAAGGATAAGCTGCATGATGAGCCGTTCATGACGGAGGGGTTGTGGAGCAGAAGGTGAGTGATCTTACCATGATTTGAGACTCTTGACTGTTTTTCGTGATTATATTCATAGCTGACTTATGAGTAGTCAATTTCCGAATTATTTTGGGGAGTGCACGTTATGGACGGGAATCGCCACTATGGCTGCTGGCGTCCTTTTGACGCGGCCGGTGCAAGTCGGACTTGGATTCTCTGGTGGTTTGGTGAGCAAGGCGTTTACTCTGGCGCTTTCATTCGTGAGCCCGGCTTTTGTTAGCTTCTTGCTATTAAAGGTGACAGGTGTACCACTCAGCGAGAAAAAGTACAATGCCAAGTACGGCCATCGTAAGGATTACCAGGAATGGAAGCAAAATACTCCTAAATTCTTCCCGAAGCTCTTTTGAGAACGCTACCGGAATGGTAGAATCATGATGTCACGAATATCACTGTAGATTAGCTGTACGGTTTTAACGGATTGTTATTGCATAGTCATAGGTAGCTATTATATCAAAATCGGCATTTTCACTTGGATGCGCCTATTGCTCCATTACCCAATTCTCGGTGCCAAGCATATCCAAAATCTGACTGCGACGGTAGCATATAATGATTTCATGAATCATTTATAGAAGCCCTTGACTTTCTCGACTTCATCGTAACTACCCAAAAAGATACCCGATCGGTCATGGATGTGTTCTGGCACGACCTCGAGCATTCGGTTCATGTGGCTATCGACAGCTTGACCACCGGCTAAAGAAATGTTAATATTCGTATGCAAAAAATGAATATTGTTGTCTAAACTCACCATTTTCGAAAACCATAGCCATTGGCGCACATTCGTATAAAATTCGCAGCTTTCCCTTGGGACTCTTCTTGTCTGCTGGATAAGCAAAAATACCGCCGTACAATAGCGTTCGGTACGCGTCAGCAACCATGCTACCGATGTATCGAGCGCTGTATGGCTTCCCATTGTCTTGCGGGAACTTGAGAGAGTTGAAATATTCCTTTGTGTGGTCTTCCCAATATAGCGAATTGCCTTCATTGACTGAGTAGATTGCTCGCTTTCTCGGAATGCGCATGTTGGGGTGGGTTAGGATAAATTCTCCAAACGAGTTATCTAGCGTGAAGCCGTTGACGGTACCGCCTTTCATAGTGATGACGAGTTGGGCAGATGCACCGTACATGGTGAATCCTGCAGCTAGTAGCTCAGTTCCAGGTTTTAGAATATCCTCTTTTGTACCAGTTGAGCCTTCAGCCAATTTGTGAACACCAAAAATTGTTCCAACGGATACACCCGCATCCAAGTTGGAGCTACCATCGATCGGGTCGCAAGCTACTGCATACCGCGCCCCTGTGTGGTCCTTGAAGTATATGACTTCCTCTTCTTCCTCCGATACTAACAGTGCACACTTTCCCGACGATCGCATCGCCGCTATGAAAAGGTCATTTCCGATTACGTCGAGTTTCTTTTGGTCGTCACCTGTCGCATTGGATTGTCCGGCGAGACCCGTCAGATTTACAAGTGTGGCTCGTCGAATGTAATGGGAGATGGCTTTGAAGGAGAACTGGAGGGCATGGCATAGTAATCTACAATAGTCAAGGAGGTATTAGTCTATTTTTTTGCTTATCTATGCCGTTTTGGCAGGACTAAAACTTACGTGAAGTCGCCCGTTGCTTCTTTGTGCTTGACCTGCTCTTCTGTGAGGAAACGAGTCAAAGTGACAATATTTGTGTTGATAGTCGCCGACTCTCCTCCAGGGATTTCACTACTTTTGCCGTTTGCCGCCATTATGTCTGGAGATCTTACAGGCGAAATAGGCATAAAGGAAAAAAGGGAAGAAAGAAAAAGTAGGTTCAGAAGTAGAATGGGGGTTGGGTAGATTTACTTTAATAATTACGGGGAAATGGAGGGAAGTCGGTCTGCGAGTACCTCAGGAAGTACCCAAGTGTGAAGCAGGTGATCTGATAAGGAGACCTAGGTATGGGCGTATCAATAGGCTAACCTCCGGCAAGTTATCGTGAGCAATGTCGGACGAATACTGGTGGTGGCAGAAACATATGCCGAGGGGATAGCTGGGAGCTTATAAAGAGCTGGAGGTGTGTCTCAAGCATCTTTGTCCGGGTCCACATCTTTACTATCCTTACACATCTTTACGTAGCAAATAGATCCTTAGGTAGGTACTTGTGCACATACCCAGTATGTAGTACGCACTATGTAGTAACACCTCCTTCCTTCTAGCTGGGCTCTAAACATAAACTGGGTTTTCTAACTGGGTTTTCTCGGTGTTGCGGGTATCAACAGCACTATGAGGCGGCAAGATTCCGAGGAGCCAATCTAGATCCAGATGCAAAAGCCCCATATCCGGCCGAGGGGAAATGTGGGTTAGGGAAAAGCTAGGTGGGATACGTAAAAGAGGATTTCTCGGGTCGTGGTATTTAAGCCGCCATCGATTGTACCGAAGCGGGAGATGCCGGCAAGCTCGGGCGTAAAACGTCACCAAGGCAATTCGGGTCTTGCTGGTCTGGTCTTGTGAGCAGCTACTAGCTAAGGGAACCCGGACATATTGATTCCTTTGGCTTTGGAGCTCTCCATGTGACACAGCATAATTTGCAGCTACCCGGCCGGCTTTTCAAAAGGCTCTGGCAGATTCAATGGCATCGGAAGAAAGTCGAGAATCCGGCGGGAATCCTGACTGAAATGTGAAGTAATGCTAAGAGATGATTGGATCAATAGCTGTGGAAAAATGAAGTAACTGGAAAGAAATGATGTCGGTGAGGGGTAAGGGGGTAAGGGGGTAAGGGGGTAAGGGGTAGCTTTAAAAGCTAGTACCAGTTGAATCTAAGTTCCTGGCTTTAAGCCGAACTTTATCCGTTAGTGTAGTTCGGAATATTGATCTACCATTTCCGACAAGGTGTCAGGGTGTTGGACCTTGCAGGTGTGCCCCACTCCGCGTGAAGCTTGGGATCTAAAACAATTTTTTTCCTCATCAACAACATTTGCACTTTTTCTCTTCCTCAACCAAACAACTCGATGCGCTGTTGATCGCAAATGTAAGTACACAACAATTTTCTTCGTTTACCTTTCAATGATGACAAATTAAACCAATTACAAACTAGAGTCTTTGACCAATTGGAATGAAACGACAGTTTTTGCACGTCAGTCTGAGCAGAAATCATCGAATCCCAGAATTTGTCGAGCTGTTCTAGAGCTTCATTGTGCTAACTTGAAGCTAGGTTCTATAGCCTAAAGGCATAGGAAAGATGTCGTAGACTAACTACTACTTCCTAGACGTAATAGTAATTGGTAAGTTCGTCCTCATACGTCTTGCCCACCTTGATTTTTATGATGATTCTTTCTATGCATTTGCATAGCTGGAAATTACCGTCTGAGGCACATGCTCTTGACGAAAAAAAACTGGCTGTTTTCTGATAATACCTACAACTACTCGATGTTTGTAAAGCGGCATTGTTGCAGTTGCTAACACCAGATACAGTGATCGCGGTAAATTTCCAACTGGTATGCCATCCCTTCGAACCAAACCTCTATCATGTCAATATGATGAAGCGGCACTGGGCTCCGAACATTTTCACATGAGTCGATACGCCAATTTGTGGCAGGCCTAGAAAACCTCGCCCACTGATTACTCAAGCGCGTCTCAAATATTTCACATCGCTCAGCAACACCTCCGCTAATGTTGGGTTCTGGAAATAGTAGTGTGACCCTGTTATGCGTATGGTCTCTTGGACTTGAATGCTTGAAGTCAAGGTAAGAAAATTTTTCGTTCTATAGAAATACTTATGTACCTGATGAACACAGATGACGAGTCTGATTCGGGTTTCCGTTGTAGACAACCTTATTTACTACCATTCATGCATTTTCTGATACTACTCTTGTCCTTGCTATTAGTCCACGTGGTTCTACTCCTTCTCTAACATCTATGATAGTTATCAATGCAACACGACACAAATCGCTATTCATGCGCCTAGGGTTAGTTATTTTTTCAGTCTCGGAAGACTAGCATCACTGCAACATGATGATTTGACATAAAAATTGACAAGCATATGTCAGAGCTTCACGGCGTTGATGACACCAGTCATGTCTGACTGCAGTTCGATGGAATTCTTCTGATGTTCGTCCAACCAGAGCCTCAGCTAACTGGCTGAACCAGAGACTCGATATTTTGATCACTCATAGGTGCTTATGGATCTTGCTGAAAATTACAAGGTAAGGAGCTCTCTATTACTCATCCGTATTCCCTACAATGATGATTTAATTATCACGACGGTCAACATAGCTCGACATAGCTTTGATGATATCGCCTTTGACAAGGCATTTAGATCTGAAACAGGTCATCCAACCTCATTTTTATTTACTCATAGTCTAGTGCTGCGCTAACTTGCTCTAAAGAATATAGGATGCGAATTGAGATCACCGGCCTTAGTTTCGCACTGCTTTTATCCGATTGGTGTCTACGGTGAGTATTAGGTAAATGCCCAGGTAGGTTCTTCAGGGTTTTCTAGTGTAGATGTGTGATAAATTTAGGCATGCGGAGAGGCTTGATATTTCCCGGAGTTGAGATATTCATCTGCTTCAAATGTCACCGAAACAAGTGTACCTCAGTCTTCAGATAACTTTTTATTGGTATTTAACCACAAATAAGTAGCTATATAATGCGAAGCAATATGAAGAAATATCCAATTGAGCAAAATTTTTTAATTTTACTAGTGCTATGACTGGTATAATACCTGAGTTGAATACTAGACAAAACTACCAATGATGCCCCCCGAGGTATAGGTCATTCCTATGCCCGGGCCATGATTAAGATTTCCTTGTCATAAAGCGCCATCCAAAAATTTATATGGTTCTGTCCATCATTACCATCGCTCGTAACACATTTATATCACCAACATAGCAACCGCCGCACCCCCACCAATAGCCAACCTCAAATCAACGTCAAACCCCCTCCTTAACCCCGCTGCACTCGACGGCGTAGCCGTAGCGGTGAATAAACCCGTAAGTGGCACCGTGCTCGTAGACGTAGTAACCACGGTCTCCACCGGCGGCGGCGTCGACACCGTGGCGCCCGTCTGCAGCGCGCCGTTCACGGTGAACCCCTTACCATTCAATATCACGCTCCGCTGCTCGTCGCTGCAGGAGCCGGGGATATCCCGCAGCCAGCATGTCTGCGCGGGGCTCGCGGGCAAGCTCAAGGAGCTGGTCGCGTTGGCGGGCCCGGTCGTGTTGTAGGATGCGAGATCGACGGTTTCGCCGGTGGACACGCTGTCGCCGCGGATGACGCGCGCGAAGATCTCGAAGGCGGTCGCGGGCTGGTAAGCGGGCACGAAGTGACCGGCTTGGTAGACGCGGCTGAAGGAGAGGTTGCCGAATTGGCGGACGGCGCCGCCGATGTAGCTGTCGTTCACGATGATCGGGGCGTACCCCGCGGCTGGGAAGCGGGAGGCGTAGGGGCGAGGGTTGGAGGGGTCGGTCGCGGCGGCGAGGGCCAGGGAGACGGCTTCCCCGCCGAGCCAGTTGCAGATGTAGTCCCGGTCCCCGTAGATCAGGCCTACGCGCACGCCGGCGTCGAGCAGGGAGGCGAGTTTCGGGACCATGGCTTCGCGCTCGTAGTCGCCGGTCGAGGCAAAGGCGGCGGCTACTTGGGTGTTCGTCTCAGTATAGTTGAAGCTCGTGCCGATGGCCGATTGGAAGGAGGCGGTGTTCACGTACTCGAGGTAGCGGCGGGGCGGGAATGAGTCAGGAAGCACGGCGGATATGTCGTACACGCTGCGACCGGAGTCGGAGTAGGGAGCCATGACATTGTTAGTACAACTCGTGTAAGCTGATTCACAAATACTATTTACATCCGAGATAGACCCGGTGTTATTCGGGTCTTTGCCGGCGACGGCGGTCCGGCATTGGTTGATCAGGTCACGACAGCCACCGTCGGAATAGAAGCTAGCGTTGGCCATCTGAGCTCGGACCGAGTTGATGGCTGTGAATCCGTACGGATTATTAGTTGCCATGACAGGATAGTACGGTGCTTGGATCAAATCGTCTACGCAGCCATTTACGATACCAAGAGATGCCAGACGGATCTCCACCGTCGTGGTGTTAGACATAGTACCGTTGCTTCGAGCGCTGTTCATCTCCTCCCACTTGCTCGCGAATGCCGGTCCATATTTCCCTCCGTAGGACTCGGAGAATAGATTGACACCTAGAATATTGTCCTTCGGAGGGTTTAGCTCTGGGAAAGTACTCAGAAATCCTTGTAGCATATGCCATATCGCAACAGCAGCCGTCTCGGTCGTGTTGGCGGTATTGTTGGCATTCATGGAGCTGAAGGTGCCATTTAAGAACGCAGTGGGCGGAATAGAGCTGGGTCTATCCGAAGGCGGGATATATATATTGTTGGTAAGTAAGTCGAGGGAGCCACTCGTCAGTGTATCGTATGAAAAACCAACTTGGTTCGGCTGGTCGATGAATAACATATTCGAGGCTCTGTCCCAACCCCACTCCCGCGCTACCGTCGTAAACCTGTCCGTGCCATCGTCAACCACCTCGCAAGGTCCCGTCTCGCTGAAAAAGCCAAACATAGAACTCGATCCCGGTCCGCCATTGAGCCAGATAGTCAGGCTCGTGTTTACCTGCTGATCTCGTGCGCCAACAAACCAAAAAAACGTATTCGTGGGAAAGTCGCCCGGGATGCTCACCCAGCCGGTGTACTGGGTCTGCGACTCGAAGGCGGTGTTACACGCTCCATCGGGCACTTTATAGCTAATCTTAATATAAGGATCGATCGGAGAGGTAATCGTCGTCAAGTTCAGGTATTGGGACGTCGCATTGGTGGATTGTCCGTTGGCGAAGCGCCATAGCGCTGTGGCAGCAACTAGAACTGCATTGATGCAGTTTAGTCGCATTATCGCCGTCTGGCGGTCATCATTCTCGTTTGCAACCGGCCCCTAGCCCTGAAAAGAGGACAAGGTTGCGCTGTGTCGTGAAACAGAGTGAAGTAATGCAAAAAGGTATATTGCAGGACTTTTATTAACAAGATATACAAGATAATTCGAGTACCCCGATGTCTTGGGGTAAGAATGATGTATTAGGGAAGTTGGAAGCTCACGATCGCAGATTTAGTGGGTTTAGTGGATTTGGTGGAGATTTCAGTGGCTCAATATTACGCTAGTGTCGGGTACCTTGCATTAAGTTTCTCGGTTGTCTGGTAATGCTGGATACATGCATGTCTCTCTGGTCCCTGTAAGGGTAACAGAGTAATTCTAGTAGTAAGGAAATCAAGACGCCTTGTGGTTCCACGTGACCTGAGCAGTGGACCCGCTAATTGGTGGACTCGTGTGCAGACCCACTTATTGTAGGTGTAGGTAAACACCATACTACGTAGTACAGATTAGCCTAGATCCTAGATTCCTACAATATACACAACAACTGGTCTACTCTTAATGATTCATCTAGCACTCTTACAACACAGTAAGTAGGTGCCCAGAATCCCAAGAGTGACCAGGCCAAGAAGCACAGCCTCCTAAAATTTCAACTCTTCAACTCCAACATAATATTTGGAAGAAGTTCAATATTAGAATTTCAACTCATAGCAGTCAGTGTGGCTATAATGCCCACTTCACCGAACCCGTTTCCTACCAGTGGACCCTCACTAAAGAGGACGAGCTAACGCGACGGCATGCATTGGCGTGCGCTACTTTTTCAGCTCCGCTGGGGCTCAGCGTGATCCGAAATTGGTGGTGATATCTTCCCCAGACTTTTTGAATCTTCTTTCATCCATGGATGTCCATTTTCCTGAATGAATTTCAAGATCAGTCTTCCCTGACCATAGGGCGCGTGTCCCGGGAGAGAAAGCAAAATGTCCTCCTCAGATTCAAACTACTCTGCTACCGACATCATCACTTATATCGGTGTGCCTCTAGCTGTTCTTGGCGTGCTGCCGATTCTGTACAACACTGTCGCCACGCTAGCTGCCTTGTCCAAGATCAAGCGCATGCTTCGTCATGGGCGTCTGACTGCTCTGACTCGCAGTGATGTCGTGAACCGAGTTATTGAGGTGGAACTGCCGCGCTACGCTGTTACCCCATGCGATCGCTTTGCGGAAACGGAGTTATACTGGAAACTTGCGCGGCAACCAAGTTTAATTCCTGGCGGTTCGTGGACGACTTTTAACTGGCAATCCCGCGCTATTGGTGCCAAGACCCAGCGCGTCGAGTACGCTGACCAGCTTCGCCAACCCCAAGTTGATGTCGCATTCGATCAACTTATCGCCTATCTCCTCGACCTAGGCGCGGTTCCAGAAGCGCACGGTTGGAAACTGCTGCGCTCGACGGGATTATGGACTCCGACAGGTTGTTCGTTGATGAAATCTCCAGACGGGTACCATGATGCCTTGACTATAGCCCCTCTAGATGATTCCGACGGACATTTATCCTTGAAAGCGAAATGGTCGCCAGATTGGACGACTCGAGATTTTTCTTCTCTCCCTCCTTATTGGATAAGGCTTCCTCCGCCACCGATCATAGAGCCGCCTCAAGTGGCCGAACCCGTTGAACCCGTTGAACCCGCTGAACCCGCTGAGTCTACAGAGGGAGGCTCCACGTCCGTAGAACCGCGTCAAGTTGAGGACATTGAGAAGGGCATCGAGACAGAAGGGAAACCTAGCTTGGATGAGGAATCATTAGACTCGGTTCAGAAACAGGCAGAGAAGAATGAGAGAGCTACCATCACATGTCAAATATCTGTCGAGGGCCTAATTTCCGCTAGGAGCCAGGAAGATGGGGCCACATTCTCCTCAACACACTTGCAAAGCCTTTATATCGAACATCTTCGGGTCCGCGCTAGTAAGAATGACGGCGTGTGGTTTGCAAGCATAGCGACAGCATACGGAACCACCAGCCAGACTATATTGTGGAATTATAAAATTCCCGACGAGATCCTCAACTTCGCGAGGCGAGATACCGTACCGTGTGGTGTTTTAGTTATCCTAGGCGTATGCGATGAGTCTCAAACACCCCAATGGACCACAGGCTACGACGCGGCAGAAGAGGAGCGCGAGCTATTTTTTAGACGCAGCAATGAACGACACGAAGCGTTTATGTCCGAATCGCGAATGACACCCGAGGCCAGAGCGGCTGCGGTCAGAGATCGCATGCACAGAGAAATGAACCAGAGGATGCAAGATAGTCAGTGAACCATAAGTCCCGATCGAATTTATAAATGCTTACCGTTTAACAGTGCGCGACCGTCAGCGACGGGAATATCAACGCCAAGAAACTCGACAGTCGGACGCGCTTCAAAGCCCGAAATGGGATACCAAGCTCGTTTCGGAGCATAATCTCCGTTGGCTTAGGGAAAGAAAAGAGCCCTCCAGTGTCGGCATCAATATTGATGCCTCGCTAACTTTGAGGGATATTGTCGGCATGTTACTACATCGAATGGTCCTTGATGGCGAATTCGCCGCCTCAATTTGCAAAATACTAGATCTGTGGAAAGCATGGGCGGATAATGGCGGCATGAGGAGGTCTGATTTGGACGCCCTACGAGAAAAGCAGGAACTCTTCGCGTTGGCTAGTCTTCTAGTCGCGCTGGTGAGAGATACTGTTTCGGCTCATGAAGGCACGCTATCTTTGGATTTACAGGAGTGTTTACGGATATGGAAGACTGTACGGCTTGGATGATATGTATATCGGCGATGTATCATATTTTGATTTGTATATAAAATACCTAGGTATGTGAGAACCCATTTCTAAGCTATCTAGCCGCCCTCTAGTCACATCAAGTGAGGCATTCAGCTACATTTTGTTCGGTGTGTTCTGGCTTCTGACACTTTTCACAGGGTACCTGACCAAGGCTTTGCGTCATAAGCCGTTACTTTTACTTGGT
The DNA here is from genome assembly GCA_022497145.1 of Rostrohypoxylon terebratum. NCBI lineage: Eukaryota > Fungi > Ascomycota > Sordariomycetes > Xylariales > Hypoxylaceae > Rostrohypoxylon > Rostrohypoxylon terebratum. Next base: position 72,365 of record MU385959.1, read on the forward strand.
CTTTCTCCCGAAGTGCCCCTAACATGAGCTGCAAATGTACTGTTCCATGCTCTCCAGTCTCCAGTTCATCCACCTTACCCCATATCCTTTCCAACTCATTGATGGCATCCCATAGCTCGAAACGCCGAAGGAACCGATACACAGCCGCGTACGCGCTCTCAAGAGACCCGACGATCCACGCGTGGTGCATACTTGCGGCCTCACCCACAATGTGGAACTTGCTGTCCGCCGCGGGACGCGAGAGGTAAGGGTACAGGTTGCTGAATTGACCGGGGCCGAAGAGAGCAAATGCTCCCGCGGTCGTCGGGTCATGGGACCACGAATACGCGTGGTATACATTTGTGTATAATTCTCTAAGGCGTTTGTATGACATGACGCGCCCGTGTAATCGAGCCAGGTTCTGCAGGATCAGCTCGACGAGCTCATCTTCGCTAGGGGGCTGTCTTTCGTTGACGAGAGACCCCATGCGGGTCGCGTCCTGCGCCCACGTATACGAAGCTAGCAGCACAGCGGGCTTGTCCTTATCGTTGAGATTATACGAGGGGTACACACAGGTTCGCAGAGGCAGGTCGGTGGAGGCGACGCCGCCGGATGTGATGCCGCAGTCCACGATCCACCAGGGGTATTTGAACTGGAGAGCCACCTTGACTGAGTCGTCGTAGTGTAAGCTGCGTATGGCGTCCTTCTGGGACGGGTGCAATTCGAGCGATCGTAGGTCCATACGCGCTAAGCAGCCGAGAGCTGGGGTCGCGAAGACTGTGCTGTAGCCTGAACGTGGGTTTTTCTCGCCAGCACATTTGACGGACATATTGCCCTCTTTTATTGCCATGAGATCAATGGAGATGCTCTCTACTCTCTTTTCTGTTTGGATTTCGGTCTCGATTCTTTCTTTCATAGCATCGATGAGTAGGCTAGTACCGCCATTGATGCAGTACCACTTCACGTCCAGCTCGGGATAGTCAAAGTCAAAAGAGTCTATAACACTCTCGGAGAACGCCTGATCAAACAGGTCAGTCGACGTGTTGAGCGTCTCCATCCATTGGATAGAAAAGAAGTCGTATTTTGTCTGCTTGCCGTCGGGACCGCCCCTCTTCAGAAACTCTCGTGTGCTATAGTCGTCGACCTCCATCAACTCTTCGAAGCCTTTATCGAAGTTCTCGGCCAGCTTTTCTTTGTATGGGCCAAAGACCCCGTCGATAATTTTGCTCACGTTGTCGACTACATCGTTATGAACGGAGCCGCCGTTCTTGATGCTGACGTGGTAGGGGTCGGAACTACCTTCGTCGGAGAAGCGGTCGTTGAACAAGTCGAGAGTTTTGGGACCACTCAGGTAGTAAGGAATCAACGGCATCTTAGTACGGTCGAACAGGTCGAAAGTGCGCTTCATGATGGGAATTTTAGGGAAACGCATGGCGCCAATGTCGTAATAGTCGTGCTCTGTTTTGCTAAAGTGGTGAGTATAGACACGACCGCCAACTCTGGAGTTGGCCTCGAGGATATCGTAGGTGAGGTCGGGGATTTTCAGACTGTCCAGGATCATTGCAATGTAGAGGCCCGCGATTCCGGCGCCCACAATGCACACCTTTCGTGGTGGTATCTGGCCGTCGCCCACCTTCTTCCCGCCACCTTCGTAGTCCGAGTCGCGAGGCAAGTTCTTGAAATCCCATTTCGAATCGCCTAAATCGGGTAGCTGTGGTATAGCTCCCACTCCTCCGTCTCGTTGCTTCCGTTGCAAAGCATTCAGTTCGGCTGAGATTTTCTCACGAACCAGTCGTTGGGACCAACGGGCCTTGAAGTTGGGATGGGTAGTAGGTACAGTAATAGTAGTACTCATGGTGATTGAGCGTTGAGAGCAATGAAGGCTAATGATTTATGTGAAGGTGTCTGGAGTTCATATTTCATGATCTCGAGTATTCGCAGCATTCGTCTCCTTTATACCACCTAGCTACACCCTGCCTAATACCTCACTAGGTAGCCAGCAAGTATCAGTTCTGGATGCAGACCATAGACTTCCGCATTCGATCACCCGCCTATACGACCATTTTAGCGCTGAGTTATATTGAAGACGCAGCCGATCATTCCCGAACTTGCAGTTCAGCCGTTCTTTTCTATGTAGAACCAAGAAAGTATTGCTGCCCCATAATGTGTGGGCTGTAGAAACTGATTCGATGGCCGTCGCCTTTCAGCTGGCCATTAGTTGGGCAGCAATCAAATATTGACGAAAGCCTTCGGGACATTACATATGCAGCAAAGGAAGTTTTCGTATGATCGTATCCATCATGGTCAGGTAAAGCGGCGCCAATGATGATGCAATTGGTGGTACCAGCGGCAGTCGACATGATGTCGACCAGCTACCCAGGGGATATATATTGAGCATGCCTATTCGAATTCTTTCAGGGGCATTAGAGACTCGGTTTACATTTACTCAGATCGATCGAGAAAAATCATAAATCTAAGAGTTAACATGGCTAATCAGGAATTTGACGTGGTGGTCGTCGGTGGCGGTGCCATTGGGCTTGCTGCCGCCTACGAAGTAGCTAAGACAGGCGCCAAAGTCATTGTCCTCGAGCGAAACAACTTCTTCAACCATGCTGGTAGTTCTAACGATCTAGCTCGCATGTTCCGAACTATGTAAACTATACCACTGGCCCTTATACTCAAAAGAAAATCTGTTTACAAGGTACACTAATGACATACTTAATAGGTACACGGAGGACTTCATGGCCGATCTAGCTGTAGAGGCTATGGCTTTCTGGGATAGCCTTGAGAAGGACTCAGGCACATCTCTTCGCTTGATGTCTGGTCTTCTTAACTTTGGAGACAAGAACTATGGTGGTGATACCCCGGAAGGTAAGTAGTTCTTACGGGTACGACTTGCCAGTCAATTGACTTGAGCCCTACAGGAACGTTATTAGGTCCGATTGACAATCTTGACAGGCTCGGCATGTCGTATAAGAAGTGTAAGTCATAGCTCTGAGAAGATATACGGCTATGGAATGCGATGGTACGGACTAACTTTCTGGTTATAGTGGACGCCAAGGAGATAGAAAAGCGTTATCCCTTCAAGAATTTGCCTGAGGAGTGGATGGGTCTCTACGCCCCAGATAATGGCATCATAAATGTTCAGCTCCTATTGAGAACGTTACTCAGCTTAGCCAGGGATTACGGTGCTGAGGCACGTCAGCACACGCGAGTCAAACGCATCTGTCCCTCTGAGGACGACAGGAACACATGGGAGGTCCAGGCAGTTCGCCATGAAAAGGATGCTGCCGTATTCAAGGCTAAGAAAGTCATCATCACATCGGGCAGCTACGTAAACCATGTCCTAAAGCCAAGCTTTGGTATTTCCCTCGATCTTGACATCTGGGAAATGGTGGCTAGCTACTTCAATTGCAATGCCGGGTCGAATGGGATAATCTTTCCTAGTATGCATCTCAACCCCTGTATAAGTATATCCACTGTCATAACTAATATGAAATACCGTAGGCATGTGGTTCCAATTCGCTCCCGACAAGGAGGGCAGGTCCCAGCTCTTTTACGGTTTCCCGACTCTGCCTTGGGGTCCTCCCAACGTCGCCCGTATCGCTGTCGATGCCGCCACTCGCCGAATTAAGGATCCGGATGAGCGATTGACGAATGTTCTCAATCCTGATGACATCCGAGACACACAGAAGTTCATCGAAGAGCATGTTGCCGGCGTTGACTCAACGGTTCCGGCATTTACCTCGAGTTGTTTGCAGACAAACGTGTTTGGTATGTACCCAAAGAGTTTTGACTTCGAACAATGGACCTAACTTATCGCGATGCAGACAATATGTTCGTCCTTGACTATGTCCCGGAAGAGTATCTCCAGGGAGGCGCAAAGGATAGTGTTGTGGTCTTCACAGCTGGCTGGGCCATGAAGTTCGTGCCCTTGCTCGGTAAGGCATTGGCAGAGATGAGTTTGAATGGGAAGTCCAAGTATGCGCTCGAGGAGTTCTCCATCAAGCGCAAAGATCCACAAACGGGTAAAGGAATCATCATTGACAGTCAAAACTCACATGAGCAATCGGGCGGCTCATTCTCTACCACGCAGCAAGCCTCAGGCTCGTCCATCCAGGGTTTCCGTCGCACGGACTTGAAATAGAAGGTTTTCTTGAATCTAAGGTGACTCCATCACCTCGACACCGAAGATGCGGCAAATAATTTGAAATGAATCAAATAGAATGGACTATATCCCAAGTAGTGCATATGCCATAAGTCGAGCGCATCATATACCATGCACGGAGTCAATCTCATATAACCTCTTTATCTAGGAACATATCATTTCTCTAGAGCATACCCGTCTTCGTCCACATTGGGGTAACCAGCCTATTCCTTCCTTCCGACGATCTAACCTTTGTTAATACTCGGTCGTATTTGACGATCGTGTTCATATTGTGTGATAAGCTGATGATCCAAATCCGAAAGACGAAAGCTGTCAAGGCCATGCAACCCATTGTATAAACTTCTTATTCAAAGCTTCCCGGGCTATCCTGAATGGTAGAATGGCTATTATGACATCCTGTATGTGGCGTGAGCGACTTCTCAAGACCTGAAATGAACTCTACTTTACCTTTTCAATGATAGTGTACGGTACGATCATGGCGGTATAAAGTACATCGCTTAGAGACATCGTGAAGTAAAGTGTTTGGGATGTGAATGACACGGAATTCGACAATATGGAACGAGGTGAACATTGAATAGGCTGGGTACGCAATGTACTGGCTTTCATATATTTGTGACATTGGCACCTACCTCGCTAATTTATATGCCCCTTGCTTAGCAACGTCTTTATAGGGTTGGAGGCCTCTATAGGTACCTACATGGAGATGGTTTTATCCAATTGATAGTCATTTATAGCCGCTGCGATAATGTTGTGTTATGATATGAAGGGGTTCGGTACTGACCCGATCGCTTGATTTAGACTATGTCGATACTTATTAGACTCAACATCTCCATGATAAGAAGCTACCTACCTTTTTAAAGCCCAGTTCTTCAAATGATACTTGCTGTTTTCTCCCCAATAGTGAATCCATCCATGGATACCTACATATCATGCGTATTAGACGACATATTCCCAGAAGCAATACTCAAATCTGTAACCTTCAGACTCTGCACTCTATACACGCTCGGCCTCTCATCCACTATGCCCAGTTAGCCTCGTGGCGCTTTTATACGTCCTAAACACATGCCAGAAAGTATCGGCACTCCTCTGTATTACCCTAGAGATCGACGTGTCCACTGAATACCCTTTTTCGAAATCTGGAGGGTCTCCGAGATTGGGTTCTGCGATACCCTTTTTTGCGCATGTGGGTGGAGACAGCGTATGTAAAGCTTGCTACATGACCCCTAGAATAAGGGGTGTATGTTAACAAAACCCATGGGCAAATATGAGTTCTCGGGTTCCGGGGCGACTGCTAGACCCATAAGGGTACTGCGCATAACGTTCGCATGAATATTGACGCCGTGGCTATCAACCTACATCTGTGGCTTGCCTTGTAAAAAAATGATAAAGGCTTCGGAGAGATATCCTCGTAGTCCTCACACTAGGTTCTCCTAAAGTCTGACCCGAGAGCATTATCTTCTGATTCCGTTGGCCGGAAGCATTCTTCTTTGGAAATCCTCAATTCGTAACACTCATTGGTGACCTGAGGATCCTCGTATCCGTGGCCGATGCCGGGAAAGATCCACAACGGGAACTCCGGACTTCCCCAAGACTGTGGCGTCACCAATACCCGATCTTTCGAGAGCACCTGGGCTTCCCAGAGTTCCACAAAACACGATAATTAGTTTTCCAGCTTTTGACTTGCTGCGCCGTATGCCTCTGTGTCATTCTCAATTTCACGTTTGCCTTCCTCACTGAATAAAACCTTGATAATTCGCGATTAGAGAAGCCTGTAGAAATTTTTATGTTTCAATCTTATCGTCTACTGCCAACCGATATATGCTCCAGGAATTATGGTGTGTGGCAGCGCACCTCAGGAGAGCTGACTTGGGATATGGTTGAAATGAAATATTTTCTCAAGCTGCATTTGATGGCATGGTGAACTGGATACATAAACCGGCCCATCTAATCATCGTTTTCTTTCTTCCTAGTTCCAGAATAAATCTCAGCCTAGAATCACCGAGTCTTAATTAGCATATGTTACTTTTCAGATCTTTAAACCAAAAAAGATCACGCTATTTTACCTGGTTGGAGAAAGGCCTCAAATTATCTGCTAACATCCCTTCGCGGTCCAGCTAGTATTACACATTTCCCAAATAGCTGCTGGTTTCGGATTCTACTTATGTCTGATTTAATAACGTCAACCTTCTTAATTTCGTCTGGATGTGTTGTGTATACCCCTGATTCAATACTAGATAGCAATAGGGACAATAGGAGGTTTGCTAGATACTTCGATATGGACCTTAAAGGGGTTTGACACATGTTTCCAGACCTAGATGTGTTGGACTATGCGAATTGAGGGTCAAGATATCATCCCTGGCTAATTTCTTGGTAGAAACCGTTAACATATTTGCCATCTGTTTGCTATAACGGTATCCCATGGATCATGCTATTTTGAGAAAAAATATGTTTGACGTTGGATGAATAACAGCTTGGTGAACAGAGACCCTGACATATGCGCAGCTCACGCAAGGGAAGCAAGTTAGTGGCGCCAACGACTACTTATTGCATGACACGAACCCTTACCGGCTCTATCTATTCGGGGATGAATCAATGTATTCCATGTGTCGAATTTGTCTACATCAAAATAGATTAGGTAGGTATGATTCGATTTAGGAGTATATACTGGACAAGAGGGAGGCAGCTCATATATCGGGAGGTAGCTGCAACATATCACGGGATTCACATGCACATATCCTCAAGGTTCACACAGTCGCCGGACGGAAATAAACGAGCGAAGACTAGGAAGCTATTAGTGGTCGTATCTCAAAAAATAAAATAAAATGAGGATGTATTTTCTCAGACCCTTCAGCGTAAAACTAACTATTATCAGTGTGAATCATGTATAAGGATGTTGTCCTAGAGATCAATGATGACCTACGCTTACCTCCCATTAGAAAAAATGCCTCCGTGTTTTTCTACTCTTGTTAAGCAATAGCGTCACATCGGCTAGCCCGGCGGGGTCAACCTACCCTCCAAGAGGTATCTAACCCTCAGAAATCATCCCACAGCTGAAAGCTAGGGCCTTGGCTGAAAGATACAGAAATCTATAAATTCTTTCTTGAATGAGGGCTTCATAGATTCGACTTCTTTTCGCGAAGTCATGCGTCTTCGATGGGGTTTCAGTATACTACGCTTAACCCAGCTGTTCGAGAGATCCGAGTCCTCACTGTTCTGCCTGGAGGCTTCGACGAGTCGCTTCGGGTCACTATAGATACCCGAAGCCTCGACGCCAACCCTGTTTACAATGCGCTCTCATACGTATGGGGTGACGCCGCCAGTGCGAATATACCAGGGAATGTGATTAGCATCGATGGCTCTGATTTTCCCGTAACATCGAATCTGCTTGCAGCTCTGCGATATCTGCGCGATGTTCTTGGAACAGCGGATCCGATCACGCTCTGGGTGGATGCCGTATGCATCAATCAGAGAGACCTGGACGAGCGAAGGGAGCAGGTTTCGATGATGCGAGATATCTATGCATCTGCCGAACGGGTGATTATATGGCTGGGAGAAGAGGATGAGGAAAGCGAGATTGCATTCAACACAATCCCGGTACTTGCTACACGGAAACACTGCCCGGGCGATGAGTGCGATGAAGACCTTTTGAGCATGGTACGCTCATGCAGCAGCTTTTTCAACGGACTGCCAACCCGGCGTCCCTGGTTTTCACGTGTCTGGGTGATCCAAGAGTTGGCAATGGCTAAACAAGATCCACTGGTCGTATGCGGGCATAAGTCCACGTCGTGGTCAATTTTCATGAAGGCAGAAGAGTTCGTCTCTAGGAAGGTGTTCACAGAAATCGGTATGGTACACCGCAAGGAGTTAAGCCACGATGGCCAGATCCCGCTGGGGCAGATTCCAATTGAGGAGGCTGACGACTCACCTGAAAACGAGAATATCGAGGTTACCGGTAAATGGAAGACTGGAGTTCTTCAAGATCTCTACACCATTATGAGATCCGAGGGCGGCGAGAGCTTGCGAAGATTGTTACTTATTTCAAGGTCTTCTCAAGCTACGGATCCAAGAGACAGGATTTACGGGCTCCTTGGACTTTTGAAAGCCGACCCACCTGACCCCCCAAACCCAGATCACTTGATCGAAGTCGATTATCGCAAGTCCACTGCGGAGGTCTATACGGACGCCATGGCCCATATATTTGCCCAAGGAGAAGGTCCTTATACCCTCTCGGGGTTGAGCCCGCCGGGGATTTCAGCTGCGGCTCCTCATATCACAGAACTACCGCCAACCGTCCCGCAGCCAACCCTTCCATCTTGGGTACCAGATTTCTCTAAACAATTTGGCGACAATGCACCACATACAAATGGGACGATATTCTGGCCTCCGGCAGGTATCGGTGTTTCGGGGCCTGGGGCAGATTGCAACAACGGAAGACGGCTGGGCGACAAACGGACCTTACATGTAGAAGGGCTGTTCGTCGACACAATAGAGGACGTGACAGTACTCGGACCATCCTTCGAATCGCTACCGAGCCAGCTCATTCACATTGCATCTCTCGCCGAAATTGCTAAGCGACGGCCCTGTGTACTGGAGCCCTCTATTAGACCCTACGTGGAGTTATACAAGAGAAAAGAACCCTTGTGGAGAGTATTGGTATCGAACAAGCGCTGGAATTCGGGCTACGACCCGGCTCCGGATTCCTACGAGGCGATGTACCGGAAGCTCTTAAGTGGCGTTGTGACAAAAGATGAGTCAGAAGAAGGCGAATATGTAAAAAGTCTGAAATCGGATGTCGGTAAGTCGTCATTTTTCACTACGACAAGTGGGTTTGTCGGTATTTGCGTGCCCGACAGTCGCAAAGGCGATACGGTCGCCATTCTCTTCGGATCTCCAGTCCCGTTTGTGCTGCGCCCAAGATCGGATACCATACATATAAACGGTGGAGAAAGGCCGACTTATTCTCTGATCGGCGCATCGTATGTGAGCGGCATTATGAGCGGCGAGATGGTAGATGAATTATACTGCGAGGATATCATGGATTCCACGACTTTCTTCATTCGATAGGACCTAGGCCCTAGGGTCTGTGTGGCCATGTGCAGAATTCCCGGACTTTCGCGACTAAAATCGCTCAGACTCTCCAACTTCATAGCGCAATCAAACCGAGAATAAACTTGTAAAAGCAGGCGTGAAAACGTGATCTTTGAATGTTTCTAATAGACTTTCCCCACCAAAGTCTAAGAACAGGGGTTCTGCGTCGACCTCGTAGGAGGTAGGTGGGTGCTTATGGAGATCACGAGAGCTGAGATGGAGAGCAGAGCCGGGATGTAACCTTGGGGCCTCGACCGCCTGATTACAGCGGGGTAGGTTAGACCCTGTTGCTGATGTATTGTACATACAATACCTGTCTCGGCCTCCTGGCATGAGACTTGGAGTTAGTGAGTCAGCACTAGCTGAGGCGTCACATGCCAGGTACGGACACCGATTATATGGGACATTTTAAAGAGAAATCGGCAATTTCAGACACAACGGTTAGGTGACATACCTATATCATGGGTGTTACCAGAGTGATTGTGACGCCATGGAGGCAGTGGACTGTACCCAAGAGCGTGTACAGGGTAGGTAGCTCAATAAAAAAACACCAGAAAAGCGATCGCAACACGAATATTGATCCAATTTCCACATTGCTGTAGACATGAAATTATTCAAGTCCTTTCGTATATACAGTGAAACTTGGGATTAGATTATTTAATCCAATAACGCCGCCCTATGCAAGATGAGATCGTCATCATTTCCACTACCTACTATATCCAGACCCCCCGGTCATGTGTCCAATAGCCTATCCATCTAGATCGGCTTGCCCTTAACCATGAAGGGATGGGCCTCGGTGTTGAAAACCCACGTGTTATCATGCTCGGCGTTGACCTGCCATACCGCGTCGTCGGCCTGGATCAGGTAGCTGTACTTGAGCACTTCGGCGAACCAGAAGCTCTCCTGGAAGTTGTCGAACCCGCCGCCGCCGGCGATGTTCACGTTCTGGATGGAGCTGTAGCCGACGCCGGCGGCGCACGTGCTGTTGATCGCTAGGAACGCGTCCCACGCCCAGTCCTGGTACTTGGTGTCGCCCGTCGCGCGGTACGCGTAGTAGAAGCTCTCCATGACCTCCGGGCGCAACACGTACGCGGCGCCGCCCGACGGGATCCAGAACCCGGCCTTGCTGTAGAAGTCCGCCGCGGACGAGGGCGGGCCGGCGTTGTTGCTGGCGTTCGCGGGGAGCGCGCTGTCTTGCCAGTAGAACACCTCCGGCCCGATGCCGGTCACTGTGGAGATGTATGTGTCGTGGCAGCCGGCCACGAGGTCTAGGCCGAATTGGAGGTACTTTTCGTTGTCGAGGGTTAGACCACCTAGGATGAAGCTACCGCCGTCGAAGCACGCGAGATGCGACGATACAAATTCGAGGTCGTCTTTTCCGTTGTAGGCGGCCAGGAAAGTAAGGTCCGGGCGTGTGGTGGGGTGGGAAGCTAGGTACTTGATGCTGGACTCGACGGCGGCGATCCAGCGGTCCTTGTACGCACCGAAACGGTCCTGGTCGTAAACGTACATCTTGATGAGGTACTCGTAGAATGAGTCGGTGCCACCGTTCCAGCCACCGCTGGAATCTGTGAAAGTACCATCCGTGACGTTCACGTCGGTTCCGAGCAATCCGGGGTACGGCTCACCCACGTCGGGGTTCCTCACGTTGAGGAGGTATTCCTCGGCCTTCTGTGTCAATTGCGCGTACTTGTCATCTCCGGTGATGTCACTTAAGTGAGTCCACTCTAAAACTAGAGTACCGATGGTAGCAATGCCGTTAGTAGCGTCGCCACCAACAGTGTATCCATTTGCGCCATAGTTGAGCGTGTTGATAGGAATTCCACTGGGGGTATCGAAAGTCACGCTAAGAATGTCGGCAAGGTTGATGGCTTGCTCTAAAATCTTGTTCACTGATTCCTCATCCTTGGCGTATTTCTTCAAGGGTCCAGTCAAGAAATCGTATGCTAGAAAACGAGATGAGCTGCAAAGAACAGTGTGTTGCTTTTTTAATGGGCTTACCTGAGAGAAGACCAGCGAGGTAACGGATCGTCGTCTCAAAAACGGAAACACTTGTAGACTCCGGTGCGGTAGCATTGAAGTTGATGGAACCGATATGATCAACGATTTGGTTGATAACATCCTGGTTTCCCATAACTAGGGCAGTAGAGATGGCATCAACCGCGCTGGCACCCCATCCATTCCTATTATCTTGGTTAGCACGTGTGTATTATTAGTATCCCTTGCAATGTTCACACACCGATCGTTCTGGTAAGACTTGGAAATGGGCAATAGCGAGTCGTTGGGAAACGCGTATTGATAGTAACCGTCCCATGAAATTTGGAAGGCCTGCTTTACCGCGTCGGCTCTGTCGGGATGAGACACGTAGGCGGGCGCGTGGTGGTAGGACTGGGCCAAAACGTGCGAGGCGCTGCCTAAGAAGGCGGCAGCACACTTGGAGTTTACCATGATGTTTTACTGAGGTGTGGTTTAGCTACCGAAAGCCACCTGGGGAGAAGACAACAGGAAGAGATGTACCTGTCGACCGAGCCTTTTAAAGTTTGAAGGGCTGAGCGTACAAAGAAACGTGAAAGCTACCTTAGGGAAGAAGGCCCGAGTCTTATAGACGGGGGCGAGTCCATGCGTTACCCGCGTTACTGAAGGTATGTACTATGTATGTGACCCCGGTGACAATTCTACAGAAGGTGGATTATCCCACTATCACTCGCATTGTCCGTTATTCCCCAAATAAGCCTGGACCAACTTCATGGTCTATCAGTAGGGCAGGGATTCTAGCGCCGGGATGGGTATGTGTGGCTGGGGTAGCTTAAACCAACTGCGTAACCCTTGGCTTGCATGTTGCTAATATGGCAAAGCGGTCGTTGCGGCTCGCCAGCTCTGATTGGGGGGTTGCGAATTAAGTCTCTGGCGTGCACATCCGGCGAACAAGACAAAGAGGTAAGCTAAGGGTCGCTGCAATGCAACTCTGATGATCACAGAGCCAAAGCACGCGGGTACCAAATCTCACCCGGGACGAGGCCATGTGGCTCTCACAGTACATCGCAAAAGTGTTCATAGCTCATATGATGGCATCTTGGTGAGTCCTGGGCGGTCTTGGTCGAGAACCAGAGCTCGTCCGGCAAAGGGGGAAACGTTACAAGCCGGTTTTCCAGGAAGAGATCCACTAGGTAGCTCGAGTCTTGAAAGCAATAGACGTGTAGACATGTATACATGTTGACGGATAGCGATAAATAGTGGGTGTATGACCTTCCAAAAAGAGAAGGAGATCAGCAAAAGCGAGATAGATACCTTACCCTAGTACTTGTCCAAAGAAGCAGGATATGAGAGGAGGGGTTGTCGATGAATAGCGGGCCGAAATAAAATACATAGTAATAGAGCTATGAACTACATAGTACGAGCTACACAGCTACTAGGTATGTAGGTAGGTAGGTAGGTAGGTACATACACTAGTATGAACATAGTATGAAATCCATGGAATCCCATGAAATCCGAGCTCTTCCAAGTTCCAACGTCTTGTGACCAAGACACAAGGAAAGGAGCCAGGACAAGCCTGGACGAGATAGTTTCCCCGGTGTGGATTGGACGAAGTTATTGTGACGGTGTGTCTAAGCCTAGACTATTTCTGTACTATGAGGTAAGGGTAGGGATATATATATGCATTACCAACTCAAGGCATGCACCCAAATATGTAAGTTCAATGTAAGTGTATGTGCGGAATGCCAAACCGAGACTTTGAGCCTTACAGCTTTGTTTATTTGGTTTACCAATCTGAGGTGAGGAATGTGTAGGACCTAGGTAAATGTGGGAAATGTTTGATAGCAGATTGGTTCAATAACCATAACCAAGCGCAGCGCATGGCATGATACTACTATGTAGGACCTAACCTACTAGGTAGTAACCTAAGACTTAGGTCGTATGTACAAAGCTAAGATAAAAAGGGGGAAGGTTGTTAAAAGAGGGAGGAGACCTAGGTCCTAGGAAGATAGCCCTGGGGGAACCTTGTGGGATAGGGCCTTGACTTCTAGTTTCCCACTTTCCACCCCCGCGCCACACGACCCCAACTAACACCCCAACTATTAACACCCCAACTAATTTGATTTTAAGCTCCGGTACCTTACCCCAACCTGAGCTTCCCCTGGCTGCTAAGGAGCTAGGCTGGCTAGGTGCCAAACTAGAACTGCCAGAGCTCGGGAAGTAAGAATTCACTCAGTCTTATCCGTCTAAGCTTTTTGTGCGGGGAATCCATGTGAAAAACAAAAAAACCACCGAAATGATCGAAATTGGGGCTTCGGTCACTCGCAGCTAGTAATCGACGATAATCGACGATGCTTTTTTCCACCTGAGATCATCAATATATATAATACCTAGGTATACATATTATAGTATATACGCCATGTCGCAGATATACGCCCGTACATGCGCTGACGACGCACCTTAGATAGATAGGTTCCCATCTAGTTTATCTAAAGCACGTAACTAGTATAATATGGACAAATTGTCGAGTTATCAAGTTAATAGACCATACACACGACGTATCGTATATGCATCGGAGAGGTGAGCCAGCATTGTGCCGTGACTCTTCGTTTTCTAGTATAATCCGTGCTCTACCATGACGCTAACTCCTTGGCCATACCGAGTCGTACGAGAATTGTTTGAACACCGCATTTCCTCGTGACGACTCCCTACGGGTGGAGATTTAAAATGTAGAGAAACGTCCCACAGCATTTAGTGTAGTCCAGGCGGGATCGGAAATATCTCAGATCTTTCCTGGGAATAGCCAAGACTTTCCGAGAGGATCCGTTACCTGGAAAGATGTTCGTCTATGTTTGTGGAGATTTCCCGAGGTAACGAGACTTTTGCGCAAACCGGCAAGCTAAAAGAAAAAAAAACCTAGATTGTAGCGGTCGTACTGTCATACCGCTTCATCCAAGATTACCGCAGAATTAAGCTGTAGTAATTAATGCTGTGTCTAAGCGCCGATCAACCCCCGGTCTCAGGAACTCCCAATAATTGGTGGCGCCGGAAATATGTGGTCTGTGCGTGATCATACGTGAACACTGAACAGGCGTCGTGAACCAATTGCTCCTTACTTAATATCCGGTCGAGGACGCCAGTGTTGCCCGCCGTCCGGTAAATGAACAAAATTTCCCCTGGGCGAAGCTTCGATGTTGTACCTTCAATGCAAACGTAACATATGCCCGTATAGCACCGAGTGCTCCGCCCAGCCCTCCTGAACTAGGCAGGTATCATCATCCTTCACTGACCCTTATCCCGGAGCTTGGCTAATGCGGCCGCTATTCCATCGCTCAATTTCTCCTCCACGCGAGCTTTGGAACTCGAGCTAGATGTTTGCTCTTGCGTTTTCTCTTGTGTCATTGTTTTCTTTGATTCCTCAATTGCTGCCGCTAGCATTGCTTCTTCATCATACTCGTCGATGGGGACATATCCACTTCGACGATCCTCTTTCAGCTTCGTTGACGTAGACGATCTTTTCTCGGACTGCGGAACTGCGCCGTCTCGGAACCGACTTGCCGACAAACTCGGCATATCTCTCAGCGGTACTCGGCTTAGTGGGATGGCCTTGTCAAGGACATTATTACTATCCTCGGTCTCTACGATGCGTCTCTTTGCAGCATGTTGAACTCGGAACGGTTCTTCCACGACGCTGCACCATTTCTTGACTTTCTTCTCCCCCCAACCGCCGATAATGGCGACTTGCTCGGGGTCGGCATTGATCGCGTTCTTCAAGCTACCGAATGCGCTAACAAGCGAGATTGCATCGGTCTTGTTGATCCCTCTAGGAACCGTGACGAATTCTACGAGTCTTTCAGCGTAGCTCGTAGCCTGCTGTCCCTTGATGGCATTGAAGTTCGCGTGCTCGTAGGATTTGTATAGCTCGAGGTATCTAGCTGCTTCGGCGGCGGACCAGCATAGGATGATGGTCACGTTATTAATCAAGGACGTTTTAGAAAGTTCGCGCAACGAATCTTCGTGGTTAGGTATGTCAACCATGGTAAGGAGGATACGCAGATTGAATTTCCCTTGCAGGTTACGAATTCGCGTATATATGTATTCGGGGTGTAATCTGTGATATTTCAGACTCAGAAACAGTGCACACGTTGTCAAACCCAGCCCATAGTCGGCTGGTATGTCACTGTATTCCCATGACACCGATCGTAGGGCAGTCAATACTGGATTGCCCTTTTGACGTGGCGATACCAGAATTGAGGAACCGGAAGAGCGTTGTGGGAGAGCTTGAGGTGTCGGTTGAACAATCTTTGGACCGCTGGAGCTAGAGGTAGAAGACGACGGGGGTGGCTTGTCTAACCGTTGGGGTGTAGGTTGTTGTATTCTCTGGGGGGCCGGTTGTTGGATTTTCTGGGGAATAGGCTGCTGAATGCGGTTTGTCGGTTGTGATGGCCGTTGCGATGTCGATTGTGATGTCGGTTGTGACCTGACTTGACTCGATTTATTCCCTACCGAAGAAGCAGAAGAGGCGAGAGCAGAAATAAATTCTGCGTCCGCACCAAAATCATCATCGTCCATGATTCTGGCTCTTCATGGTCATGATATAACATGAAGCTTGGAAGCTTTGGTGATAGATGATGATGATGATGACGAAAGACGAATCGGGTCTTAGTTCACTCAAAACGTTCAATGCTCCCAGGCATCCACATTCACTAAACCTTATTTGTCTTAGAGCCAATTGCCCTAGATAAGATCGAAAATCGTCCCATTCTAGTGGATCCGTCGGCCCATTAGCCACAACTGCCACATGTGGCCCACCATAACTCCACTAAAGGCTGCGGCGCAACTCTTGTGTTATTGAATTATTATCAAGACATCTGTTCAGTTGAATCCTCTTTAGCCTGTACCTATATCAAACAGACAACTATATGATATGATAACTCCAACAGCTGGCTGTTGAGGGCCAATTCGTCAATCTTATAGATTTTCATTCATTCTCTTGCTTCTTGCTGCATTGCCGGCATCTCTGGTTTATGATTGTGTAAATAATTGGCCTGATTTTCCTTCATTTTTCTCACCATGCCTCCACGAAAACAGGTGACCAAAAAGGGGCCATCCAAGGCCGGAACGGCGAAGATGCCGGAGACCAAGGAAGACTTTGAGGAGGAACTCAAGTTGATGGCAGACCAAGCGAAGGACGACAGTTGGTCCAATTGGGCTGTTCAGCAGGGTATTGTCTACGGCAAAGCTCTGTCGCTCATCGCGCTCATGGCTGTCTATGCCAATGTTTCCCTGCTGACTTTGTCGCCTGTATATGGCCAAATTGCTGCCACCAGGCTACACGAAAGGGTTGTTTGGGCAGCTCTATTCGTAGGATGGGGAGGAAATTTAGCTCTGAGAAGAGCCTTGTCGGTGAAGACGATCAAGCTGCTACCTCTAGTAGCTGCGTACATTCCTGTAGCGCAATATTTCCTCTTCCAGGCGAGCGAGAGTTTTGGTGTAAACCTAGGTCCAGCTATAACGGAAGCTTTCACATTATTCCCGCTTGCTATGCTTAGTACGGCCTGTCTCGCAGATGTCCTCGAAAATGCTGATCTTAGCCGTTTGCCGAAATCGATTGCAGGCTCTGTGCCGGGTATGGGCTCATACTTCCTTCTCAAAACTATCGAAATACAATCGATGCAACAATTGGCCGCGCAGATTGGCAAATCGGTCTTCCAGACTCGCATTGGTTTAGAGCTGGTGCTGGCCTCGGCGTATAGCATCTTAGCTCCATCAAAGCTTATAGCTTGGGCTATTCCAGCGCTTTTGCATACTACGTTCTTCAACACACATTTAATGACGCCTATGGCTACAAGCTCACTCAATTCGACACTTCATACTAGCGAATGGTCATTGGTTGATCGGAGTGAATCGATCACAGGGTACATTTCAGTTTTGGATAGCTACAAGGATGGGTTCCGAGTCATGCGGTGTGACCATAGTCTCCTCGGCGGCGAGTGGACTAAATTTGAGCGCAAAATAGTCGCGGAGCCGATCTATAGCGTTTTTACTCAGCTTGAAGCTGTACGCCTTGTTCAGATTCCGAACAAAGCTCCCGATAACAAAGCGAAGGCTTTGAATATGTAGGTACCCACAAGCCGCTACACTAGAAATGATGTCGCTAATAACAGATTAGCGGCCTTGGAATCGGCACTTCACCATCAGCTTTGATAGCTCATGGTATCGACACCACTATTG
The DNA here is from genome assembly GCA_022497145.1 of Rostrohypoxylon terebratum. Taxonomy (NCBI): domain Eukaryota; kingdom Fungi; phylum Ascomycota; class Sordariomycetes; order Xylariales; family Hypoxylaceae; genus Rostrohypoxylon; species Rostrohypoxylon terebratum. The sequence goes on from MU385959.1 coordinate 89,808, forward strand.
TCGAAATCGATCCCGTGGTGTACGACTTTGCTAAGAAATATTTTGGACTACCATCAAATCATACAGCAGTGATACAAGACGCCATCTCTTGGAGTCAATCAAACAAGGATGAACTTCACGAAAATTACGACTACATTGTTCATGATGTGTTTACAGGCGGCGCAGAGCCAATTCCGCTTTTTACCGAGGAATTTTTATCGGGTTTAAAGCACATGCTGAAGCCAAATGGCGTGATAGCTATCGTAAGTCTAGCCTCATTGCCGAGTAGATGCTTGGTGACTGTGTTCAATGCTTACACGTCTAGAATTATGCGGGTGATTTCACGCTCCCACCTCTTGGAATCGTCATGAATACGATTAAAGCAGTCTTCCCATCGTGTCGAATCTTCCGGGAAGGCGAGCCCCCTTCGGCAGAGACGGTCGAGGAAACAGGACGTGATTTTGACAACGTCATTGTCTTCTGCACCAAGACGGATGAGAAGGTTACTTTCCGGAAACCTACCGAGGCCGACTTCCTTGGCAGCTTATCTAGACGAGCGTACCTCTTTCCCAAGCACGAAGTAGACGAATCATCATTCGCGGCGACCGCCGCAGATGCCGGGATTTTGAGAGTGAATGCGACCGAGAAGTTAGCGAAGTGGCATGATCAGAGCGCTCTTGGTCACTGGGCTGTCATGAGGACTGTATTACCAAAATATGTCTGGGAACAGTGGTGAAGGAAGGCCATTACGCCTGTTAGCTGTATGTATCCTGTTATGATGAGATAGATACCCGTGTACCTGAAAGCAAAATGGATATTATTCTATGTTCGTGAGTGTAAAGTTTGGTTTACTTGAAAGAGGCACTTATAATCCGATTCATTTCAATATTTATGATTTGCCCAATTACCTACCTAGGTCCTATATACCTATTCTACGATTTTAGAGTTCGATTTCCCGACACCTCAGCGCCCCCCTCCCCCCGGTTATCACTCCGTAACTCACACAGATAGGAATATGGCGCCAACAAGGCGATTTCATTTTAATTGTTCATTAACAATCAGTTGTGAAGATTCCTGTCTTATTCTTGTCACATAATCATCACTAAATACAGGGGTCTCATCTATCATATGATTGGTATGAATTCTCTCCTTTGAAGAGTTGCAGTCACGACCATGGGATCTCGTAACGAAGAAAACGGCCTACCAAGTTCAGACTCTACAGATCTCCATCTGAGCCATCCAACACGAGATGAATGCATCAAAATCTGGACTAACATCTCAACATCCTGGAGAGATTCACTGGAACTACCAGATTATCTCCAGGAATCCCAGTTCTTGATAACGGTCCCACTAGCGAAAGAGGGCGGGATGACGACATGGATTCTGGTTGATAAAAACTTACCGCCAGAACAGCGTTTAATTTTATGCTCCTGCGAAACTTTCTACAAACGCTCTTTGGCAAGCGACACCTATGGTCATGTCGAAGAGGTGGTGGTCCATGGCATCGCGAGCGTTTTATGCCCTCAGCCATACCGGAGTCGGGAATCGGTTCACGATATTGCCTGATCTGGATCATACTTATTATTGCTTTGGCATATCCGCGAGGAAGACTTTGCGACCAAGCATCTTTTCGGTAAGACAGCCCGAGTGAGGGGTGCGATCGCCGGACCTCCGGGGAAACAGGTGTGGGCGATTTGGACACGTCGATATTACGGACGCCACGATGTAGAAAGCTCTAGTAATGTTTTATACATATAAGGAATTGGATTGACCTTGCCTGGTGAGCAGTTAGAGTATCTGGAGGCCGTTTTACAAGCTGCTCGAGCGGAGGCAGCGGGGTGGCGTTTGGACCACGTCAAACTGTGGGAGCCATCTCCTCTAGTAGAAAAAGCGATTATCGAGGGTAAACTTGATCGCATCAAAGTAGAACGGGAGGATGAAAGTATTGCTAGTTGCATGCGGTACGATGAACACGGAAATCCAGGGCCGGTACCAGCGTGGATCAACAATCAGCATTATGCGTGGTGTTAGGTGACTTCTTGGAGATTCGTCAAGTCACTAGGGATAAATGACTCCAAGTTCATCATCTCATCCGAGTAATTCCGAACGTTATGAGGGTATATTGATTTTGAATAATTTCAAGGTGAACCTAGATTAGTATCTTGTGATACCGATTCACTTACCCTTCTCACACCGAAGAAGTAATTACCGACCTTCTCGCTACCGCTTACCTCCTTCCAGCCAAGACCTGGGACATAAATCACTCCCATACACCTTGGTTCAGACCACTCTGTTCTCTTATGGAGAAAGTGATTCCTCAGTTCCTCTTCGTTAACATATTTTCTCCAGTCATGAGTTCCCTTCGGCACTATCCTTAACAGGTCCTCAGCCATGAGATTTGTCGTGAACCAACTCATCCACGTCCTCGCTATCGTGCTAAGGACTAACCATCCGCCTGGTTTGACAAACGGCGTGCATCGGTCTAGAAACTGCGCTGGGTTCGACACGTGCTCTATGACCTCAAATATCGACACCACGTCGTAGCCATCTTTAGGAGTATTCGGGATAGGTAGTTGCTCGATCGGCGTATTTAAGTATGTTAATTTGAACCGTAACGCAGGGTCCCGCTTTGCGTGCGCTTTAGCGACGGAGACCACCTCGGAACTAGGATCTATAGCTGTTACGGATGCGGTGGTGGGTAATCGGGCAGCGGACTCGGCAAATATGCCACCTCCACAGCCTATATCAAGGTACTTGAGGCCGGTGGATGATGGGGGTGTGGCATCGGGGACAGAGGAGCGGCAGGAGCGAATGAAGTCGTGGCGTAAAGGGTTCATAAGATGGAGAATGCGTGAGGGTCCCTGGGGATCCCACCACGAGGATGCGAGGGCGTTGAAGTGAGATACTTCATCGGGAGAGACGCTCGTGTATGCGGAATCGGAGGGATTGGAGCTCGAGGGTGAGGAGAAACTCCGGCTAGGCGATCCGAAAGCGCATTGCGCGCAGCGCGAACCGGCCGCAGGATTGCGGAGCCGGTTGAGGAGAGACGTGGCTTTTGAACGAGGTGGCATGATGACGGATTTCTAGCTATAACATTCGACCTTGAAAAACCTGAGGTTACCGTTCACGACTCCGTCATTTTGGATGTTATTGTCGTGCGAGCTAGCAAATGTGAAGGACAAAATCAGTTGCATCAGTAAAGATTGAAAAGTTCCAAATTAGGTAAGAAGCTAAGATGAGATGCAGCAGATCCAGAAGGTTGCGGCATGTGCTGGCTTAATCCACCTGACGGAATTGACCAATCAAAGTCAGCCAATTCTTAGTAGTGTGATGTAATTCTAGACCCTAAGCCACCTAGCGCCCCTCACCGAGGAAGCCGCGACCCCGCCGAGCATCGGGGAGGAAAAGAGGAAAAGTCCTCGGAGGCACTAATTCTTCTAATTCTTGGGGGCGATCAGTCAGCTTTTGTTTAGTCTTTTAAATCTCCCAAGGTTCCAAGGCTATGATGAGTAATAACTTCTAGATATTACTGTTTCTTATTTCTTCAACTTCACCTTTTCACTCTTTAGGTCGCGTTGACATAAACTACACCCAATTGTTTTTTGGAGCGATCGAAATAGACGTAACGTGGTCGCTAATACACTTCGATCCAATATCTTCCCAGCTCTGAACCCCACGATCTATGACCACCGTATATATAGAAGCCAGCGATATTTGGTCCAGTCAATCTCATAGGAACCTGACTATACGCCAATTGGGGTGTCACAAGCCCATAATATCCCTCATATCCCTTATATCACATCATACCAATCGAATCTCCTGCCATGTCTTCCACGTCCATAGATCATAATCGATTCGATTCGATACCCGATACAATCGCCGCTTTTCGTATGTGCCCTAACTTCTAGATGTTTCATAGTAGTGATTCTTTGGACTACATTGCGTCATTGGTACCTAACAGATATGTGGCGGGCCAGGAAATGGCGAATTCATAGTTGTCATGGACGACGAAGGTCGCGAGAACGAAGGCGACCTCATCATAGCCGCCGAGAACATAACGACCGAACAGATGGCTTTCATGATCCGACACTCGTCTGGATATGTCTGTGCTCCGATCACCCCTGCTCTTACCGAATCCCTCAAGTTACCGCAAATGGTCGAAAACAGTGAAGACCCCCGCGGCACTGCCTACACCATATCCATAGACTCTGCAGACCCCTCGGTGACCACCGGAATTAGTGCCCACGATCGTGCGCTGACAGTCCGACAACTCGCGAATCCCAGTTCCACTGCTGCTAGCTTCCGACGGCCGGGGCATGTCCTCCCATTGCGTGCGCGACCGGGTGGTGTCAGGGTCCGACCTGGTCATACCGAAGCCGGCGTGGATTTCTGCAGGTTGGCCGGGAAGCCTGAAGTCGCTGTCATCTGTGAACTAGTTGAAGATGGAGACGAGGTCAGCGGAAAAGCCATACGAAAAGGCCCTGGCATGATGAGGGGCGAGGGATGTATCGCGTTTGCAAGAAAATGGGGAATCAAAGTCTGCACCATCGCGGATCTTGTTGCCTACTTAGAGAAGACCGAGGGCACGAGTGGGAGTTCTTAACACCCCACTCCACACTTCTTACACGCACGATGAAATATATTCGGGCATACTTGGGACGAACATGTTATTCACCAACCTAACCGAAGAAAGGGATGCATAAGCGCACTAGGAATAAACGATGGGACATTGCTGCGAAGCTGACAGGGAAGTATTTCTTGGGATTACACCGGGTTTGCACAGAGAAAACGGGGACACTGTCATAAAATCGCATCTTTGCATATATCACGCTGTATTATACACCTCTGCATGCATCTAACACCTGAACTGGAATGAAACGGCCAACACCCTTCCCAATTTCAAGTGATAGCTTGGGCGTGTGATTTATGTTAATCAGGTATTCACGATCGGGATTCGCTCGGGCTTCAGAGCTGAAGAACTAAGATCAGTCCTTGGCTCCTCCTTTCGGCACGACATTCGCGGGATGCTGACATGTCTTCGGAGATAGCCATTCAATTTCAGCTTCAAAGTGCCAAGATACCGATTGAAATCTCGTGAGTGGACAGAATGCCGAGTTTTTACGACGGTAGTTGGTTTACAAAGCTGACAAAGCACTACTGCTACTATATTAGGAAATATATACATACGATACAACCTATGATCAGCTTCTAATCCCATTAATAAGAGAAGTGTAGGTTCCAGAAAGCTTCCACGTCGATAAGACTATAATCTCACCTTCACATAGACCGGGCTATAGTTTTATGTCCTATTGATCTGATAGGTTATCGTAGAGTAGGACTTAAGCTTAATCAAACCGTATTAGTGTGACGTTGGTCACGTCTTGTTATACTAACATGCATCACTTCCAGGATAAAGTAGCCCATGGATAATACATCGAACATGAATGGTCAGCCCTACTTTGACGGAGAAGATATCCACTTACCTGAAGACCCATTGATCGTCATAGGTGTCTAAGACAAGACGTGTTTAGACTCGTACTAGAGAAGGTATCGTAGGGAGCTCAAGCAAGGGGTTCCGCTAGTCCACGCGGAACCACCCAAATGGCCATGATCGCAGTATGGAGGTCGAGATACATAATTAGAATTGATCCTCGTGGATACATGGATCATACGTACCTATATAAAGGTAGCATTGCAACTCTATACTCGTTCACAGCCGCTTCTGCCATTTGCTACCCATAACACCGGGTAAGTGAAAGGCTATCACAGCCGACTGCTTTCCACAGGAAGAGGTATCCCCATTCTCACCCCGGAAGCACTATTATTCCACTATTCCCGTAGTCCGAGTTGACTCTATGCTACGCGTCCTTTTTAACTGAAAGATCTATATTACTCACTTTCAGAAACTTCTCTACCGGACTCGGAAAGAAATTTGAACTGTAATCAACTCGCATGGTTCTGGACACTATGGCTTCTATACTGTCGCATCCCTATCTGTTTCTGGGGGCATATGTCTCATTGCTCCCAATATCGTTGCTTATATATCGCTTATACCTACACCCACTCGCGAAGATCCCAGGCCCCAGACTCGCCGCTATCACGAGTCTATGGTATGTGTATCAAGTCAGGAAAGGATGCAGTAAGTACCTAGATTCTTATTACTCGAATAATTACCCAGGAAACGCTTGAAACTCTGGAGTCTTAGAAATGTATTAAATGTCAGTTGTTAACTACCCTTTCTACCATAGTGACGGTCTTGTACAAGGACTTGCACAAGAAATACGGACCTGTTGTTCGAATAAGTCCTAACGACGTCTCCTTCGATTCCAAGGAGGCCTTTCAAGCGATTTATAGTACGTCTTCCTTGCAACACAGGGACATATTGGCGATCATATCTGACACTTGAGTTAATAGCGGGAAGTCAATACATTGAGAAGGGTGACTTCTATTGTGAGCCCCACTTATCGACCCCTTTACGGAAATGATAATTAATGTCGAATAGGGGCTATGAGTAACAATCCAGGTAGAATTGACTGGCTTTTCCGGCGACATCAAGGTGATGCCTTCGCCTTCAACGGCGAGCTAGACATTCAGCGCTATAGGAGTCATAGAAAGAACATCGGCACGACATACTCCACCTCGTCCCTCAAGAAGTACAGCGATCGCCTAGACGAGGTTATGGATCGTTTCATCGCCAAGCTGAAGACGCGAGAAGGAGAAGTTTTGGACCTTGTCGATTGGGTACATTTCGCCGTCGTCGAATGTCTTGGCGCTATCACTCTGAACTGGTCCCCTGGGTTCATCGAGGATGAGAGCGACCATGGCTTTCTTGCCAAGAGTATCAAGCAATGGAGGCAGGTGACTGCTTTCGGTTCATTACAGCCATGGCTCCTCGTCGCTCAAAAGTGGCCCTTACTACGGAACAGGATTGCGAAGATATTCGGCGTGGAAATCACGTTTCCAACTGGTTATGTTCCTTTCGAGCCAGTACGTAGCCCCCCACCCCCTTAGAAGCAACACGTACCAACGCACCCTATAGCGAACAATAGAAATTATCAAAGACCGCACCGCAGCCTTCGTCTCATCCGAAAAGCAACCTCCCGCAGAAAACACAGAAGCCGCCCCGGACATGCTCTCCGAGCTCCTAGCCGCCACAACCAAAAAGCCCAACTGGAAAACCCACTACGCCTCCACCATGGCCTCCTTCAACTTCGTCGCGGGCCACGAGACCACAACCTCCATCGCCGCCTCCGCGCTCGTCTGCATCAGCACCTGCCCCACCATCAAATCCAAGGTCCAAGCCGAGCTCGCCGAACACACCGCTCCCGACGGCGGGAAGCTGGATTACGACAAGTGTACGTACACGCAGGCCGCGGTGAGGGAAACCCTGCGTCTGCACCCCGTGACCGCGCTCGCGCTGTGGCGCAAGGTGCCCGCGGGGCGGCCGCTGGCGCTGCACGGGTTCGTCTTCCCGCCCGGCACCAACGTCGGCGTCAGCGTGCCCGCGCTGCACGCGAACCCGGCTGTCTTCGGCGCGGACGCCGGCGCGTACAGGCCGGAGCGCTGGATTGAGAGTCCGGAGGCTTGGCGACATCTCGACCGCGTTAGCCTTGCGTGGGGAGGTGGCGCGCACACGTGTCCCGGCCGCAACTTGGCGGAGTTGTTGCTTGGGAAGGTGGTGGGACGGGTGTTGAGGGAGTTTGAGGTCGAGGTGGTGGAGATGCCGGATTTGGGGGAGATGCGGAGTTTTACGTATATTGCGATTATGACGGGGGTGAAGGCACGGTTTTGGGGGAGGTAGGGGGGAGGCTTAGGTACGGTGGTGGTGGTGGTGGTGATGATTGATTGACAAGGGGTATTATTGCCACTGGAGAAGGTTTGGTCTACGGGGGTATGGTTATCTTGATGATATTATAGACATGCGCGTTTTGTATGGAACATCACACAGCTAGGCGTGGTCCCCTACTACTACCTAAGTGCACACATAATACCAGTTCCGTGTCCCGTTATCCCAGTACCCTCTAGACGTTTCGGCCGACATTTTCCATCGCGGCAGGAAGCTTCTCCAAGGGCACACTTCTGAGGTAGTCTTCCCAAGTCACAGGTTTCACCTGGGGATATTTGTCATTGTCAAGCTGTGGCCCGCAATAAGACAATCCCTTGACCATGAAGTAGTGGTAGTATCTATAATACTGTGAGTTGAAGACTGGGTGCGAATGGGAGGATTCTCTACTAACAAAAATAGGTACGAGAAGATGTTCCTCGGGTCCTTTTCTCGCTGTCCGGTCATAAGCTTGAGTAAATTGTCATGAGAGCCTTGGCGCTCAACCTTAGGCTTCACGCCGTAGACTCGTTCGAATGAAGCGGCAATCTCTTTGAAGGTAGACCGCCCTCCAACAACTATAGGATACCTGTAAGCTTCTGCCCGCTATCAAGGCAAATATATGGGTACGAAATAAACACGCAGAGGTAACTCACGTCTGATAACTCCGACGGCGTTCTTGTCTAAGCAGACAGCAGCCGTGTACTCCGCCGCATTCAGGTAAGTTGTCCCTTCCCAAACCTCATCGCCTGTACCCCAATACTTGAATGTCATGGTAGCAGCATCATAGTTGAGGAAATGGGAGGCGAAGAACCCCTCGGAGAACATGCCAACTAGGATATGCACGCCCTTGACCTTGTCCTGCGCATCCAGGTATGCCTTGACTTTAATCATAGGGTCTTTGGCGAACAACTCCCCGGGCTTCAGTTTAGTGTAATCTAAACACCAGTCCGAGGCAACATAGCGTGGAACGCCTTCGGCGGCGCAGGCATCGATGAGGATTTTCTGTCCCTCGAACATCAATTTCGGGTCGCCGAGGTAGCAGCAGACCACGACATCGCAGCCGGCTCCGAAGGATCGGAGGGCCGGTTCGTCGTAGGCGTCACCCTTCACAAGCGATACCCTGGAAGCGAGTGATTGAGGAACTTTGGCAGGGTCGCGGCAGTATCCCTTAACGGTGACATTGGGGCTCTTTAGAAGGATTGAAGCAAGCTCGCGAGCGAACTTTCCAGTGATTCCAGCGATACCGACTGTGACAGACATTGCGAGGTTGAGTTATTTGATGTAGAGCGAATGTTGAATTGATTTACCGCTAGAAATGACGTGTCATTTGACTTTTTGCATCATATATGCATATGAATCCCTTGTATACTTATATACAAGCTCCTGAGACCCCTAACGCCGACACGGCACGCACCGACGCGCGCGATGCCTTCATGACGTACCACCAAGTTAGGTACTTACTCCAAACTTCGACCGCTTCCAATTTAGTAATTCAGATTGTCGATATTAGGTACCTAGGTAATTTCATGACCTATGCTTTTTGTTAGAGGCAGTAGCGCACGTGTGCTTATGAATATTTTTGACCAGATTAGAAAAGGGGAAATAAAGCTGCTTACGTCCCTAAGTCACCTGAAAGCGGGATGCCTTACTACTGAGATGTACCCATAGAAATCCTATATGAACAATACATGATACAACCAAGGGTTCGTTTTACTTCCTGCAGCCGATAATTTACACCGTCATCCAATGAATGGGTACGAGAGGTCGATCGGAAAGGGATCAACGCCCGCGCGGCTAGTTACATGAAATGATGAGCTCATAAAAGCGCCGCTCTTGGGTACATATGCCCTTTGCTTTTAACTAATGGTCTGATTACCGCCAATCGAGATACTCCCAGAGCCTATATTCTGGTTACCTTTGCCGCTGAATACGATATTATCTCTACTAGACCTAGCCCGACCAGCGCCACGGAAGCTAGACCGCTTGTTCCTCCCATAATTTCCAGAGTCTGAATCGGAACTCGAGTCCGTTAATTCCCTTGCGCGACGTTTGCTTCGTCCTGTTCACAGTGTCAACGATTCAGGCCATTTTTTTGATTAGAAGTATACGTGAGGGGTATCTTACGCCGGTCACCTCGCTGATCAGGCTGCGGCTTTGGGGGGATCTGAGCCAAGACGGCTTTAGCGTACGCTGCCGCCATAGCTGCGGCATACGGCTGCCATTCCTTGTTCTTGTGCTTATCCCCGTAATCACAGGCAGCCCTGATCACACCAACGGGAATTCGATTCATAGTCCCCGCCGCTTCCATCTCTAGGCCAATGATGTCGTACTTATCTCTCAATTCATCCCGCCTTGCGGCGTTCTTCATGAGTTTGTCGCCTGAGCCTATGGTACCGTACCATACGAGAGTGCGTTGGGAATCGGGACGTGGGAGCCTCTCCACAAGGACTTCGGTTCCGTTATCGTCTCGATAGAGTCTATCATTCTCTTGTCCCGGGTCCGTGAAGGTTCCGTTTGAATGCCTTTTATCTTTCATAGCCTCATAATATGGAAGAAACAACTCGGAGTCATTTGGTGAATTCAGTTTGATACTTCCGATTGCGGATCTTACCACAGGTTCTGTCTCGGCTAGTGTCACGGCTAGGATCAGAACCGACTCCAAGGTACCGGCAGAAATAGCTCTATAGACGAAGATTCTAAGCTGAGGAGGGAAAAGAGGCTATCTACGTCTACAGGAAGCGGGAGCATTTTATACATGATGGCTGGTGGTCTAGAAGCTTGTAGAGCTTCTAGAAAACTGTAGCCTAAGATCTGTAGCCTAGAAGCTACAAAGCAGTCTTAGGTTGAAGGGAGATGTACAAAGACTGCAGCATCTCTCTTAACAGCTGTAGATCGAACAAAGATTGCCACAGCTCGTCACAGGGGTCACCCTAAGTCGAATCCTCCATTACATGGTGTAGCAAAAAGGGAAAGCGAGTCTATTATTCGCTTATTGATCGAACACGGCGCCAATGTCAATGAGCGAGATAGTAAAGGTAGAACGGCATTGATAACCGTAGTGGTGTATGGATTTGATGTCTGCTGCCGAAAAAGTATAGTGCGCCTTCTACTAGATTCAGGCGCTGATGCTACAGTCCGATACAATGATATGGGCTTACTGACGATAGCATCATTGTGTGATGACGGGCTTAAAGAACTGTTGCAATATCATGGCGCTACTCTCTAATTATGTTAGGTAAGAGTATTATTCATGGGAATCAATAGTTAGATAGAGATCTTTTCCAGGGCTGTCTAAATGATCAGGGGTGAGTTTCAAGAAGTTCTAGAAGTACCTATCGGTAGCTAGCCCTAGGGCAAGTTAGAAGCGCCGCTCCAAATAATGGCCATATATGAAAGAGCAAACAAGTATACGATATTGGGTTACGGAAAGGGGTTTATGAACGAATTATCTGTGTAGATCTATTACTAAAGGTTTGAAATAGCCTCCGCAAAACCCGCTATTCACGACGTAAACCTGAAGGCTAGGAAAAGACTCTGTTGTTGCGCAAAAAGCTCCAAGTTACCTTGCACTTTGGGACGTAGTATGTATGGGAATCCCCCTTTGTCCAGATATCTATCTAAGGATGCTTCGCCAAGCAACTCCTGTTACACGGGGACTGGATGCCAAGATACAGTTGGCAGCCAGGTCGCATACAGGTCAGGCAGGAATCCTGCAAAGAGGTTATCATCACTTATTATTGGA